>JAJMKA010000080.1:0-41636 GCA_030563805.1 Ruyongia namnaoensis
GGCCTATTTGTTCCTCAGGGTTGTCCATTTGTTCTTTCCCCACTTCTGGTTCTAATTGAGCTTCTAAGTTACTCTGCTCGTGCTATTAGTCTAGGTCTTCGGCTTTCTGCTAATACTCTGGCCGGTCATCTTCTTATGTCTATTCTAAGTGGTCTAGTTTTTAGTCTTATGAGTGTATCTACGGGTTACTTTATTGCAGGTCTAATTCCTTTCCTTGGTATTCTAAGTATTGTTTGTCTTGAATTTGCTATTTCTATTATTCAAAGTTATGTATTTAGTATTCTAACTTGTGGATATATTAAAGATGGGGTTTCTGGTCACTAATCTCTTTCTAATTTAAAATTTATATTCTTTTTACTCTCTTTTCTAATTATTGATCTATTTAGTTTTAATGATCTATTTAGTTTTTGATTTCTTATTACACTTAAAATTCGGGTATGATTTTATCCCTACGGGCCCAGGTTTTATGATCTTTTTAATTCGGGTTAGATCTTTATTGGCTCTTAATTTTATTTCGGGATTGATTTCTTTTGGTTTATAATTCTTTTCGGCTTTGATCTTTTTAGGCTCTTAGTTTTGATTAATTGAAGTTTTGATTTCTTTTGGTAATTAGATTTATTTAAGATCTTTTTATTACCTTTTAGTTCTCGGGTATGATTTTTATTGGCTCTAAATTAAATTAGGGTTTGATTTATATTGGCTCTATTTAATGATTTATTCGGCCTTGATCTCTTTTGGTTATAAAATTTATATAGGGTTTGATCTTTATTGTCTTTGTTCTAGATCTATTTGGCCTTGATTTTTATTGGTTTTATGATTTATTTCGGATTAGATCTTTATTCACTTTATAATCTATTCCGGGAGTGACCTTAATTGGCTTTATAAAAAATTCTGGGTTTGATCTTAATAGGCTCTGATAATTCTGGGTTTGATTTTTATTGGTTTTATCTTCTATTAGGCCTTGATCTTTATAGGCTTTATTTAATGATTTATTCCGGGATTGATCTCTTTTGGTTCTAAAATTTATATAGGGATTGATCTTTATACGGTTAATATTATTCCGGGATTGATCTCTTTTGGCTTTATAATCTATATAGGGATTGATCTTTATTGGATTTAGTTTTAGATCTATCCGGCCTTGATCTATTTTGGTTTAATTATTTATTTAGGATTTGATTTTTTTAGACTCTTATATATGATTTATTTAGGGATTGATCGTCCCCACAAAGGGGGATGGTTATAAAATTAATCTGTTTTTGATCTCTTTTTAACTACTAGATCTATTCGGCCTTGATTTATTTTGGTTTAATGATTTATTTCGGGTTTGATCTTTTAGGGTATTAGATTTGATTTATTTAGGATTGATCGTCCCCACAAAGGGGGATGGTTATAAAATTTATTAGGGATTGATCTTTTAATACACCTTTTAGATTAATTTAGGGATTGATTTATCTAGTTTAATTGATTTATTTTGGGTTTGATTTTTATTGGATTAACTTTAGATTTATTCGGGATTGATCTTTAATGGTAATTAGTTTTATTTCAGGGATTGATCTTTATTGATTTAGCTTTATGATTTATCTGACTTTGATTTCTCTTGGTAATTAGATTAATTCGGTTTTTAATCTTTATACACATTTATACCGGGATTGTTTTTTAAAGGTAATTAGATCTATTATGGGATTGATCTTTATTGGTTTAGTTTTTTTGATTTATTTGAGCTAGATTTTTATTGGTAATTAGATCTATTTATATATGATTATTATACGTTTTTAGACTTATTCGGGATTGATCTTAAAAGGTAATTAGATTTATTATGGGATTGATCTTTATTGGATTGGCTTTATGATTTATCTCGGTTTTGATTTTTATTGGTAATTAAATTTACTTATTTTTAGAGATTTTAGACTAGATTTCTTCGGGATTGATTTTTAAAGGTAATTAGATTTATTTCAGGGATTGATCTTTATCGGCTTAGCTTTATGATTTTCTCAGGTTTTGATTTTTATTGGTAATTAGATTTATTTAGATTTTTTATGCATATTAAGATTTATTTAGGAATTGATCTTTTAAGGTTATATGATTAATTCAGTTTTAGATTTTTAGAGATTTTAGATTTATTTCGGGAGTGATTTTTAAAGGTAATATGATTTATTTTCGGGATTGATTTATATAGGGTTTAGTTTTATGATCTATTTGAACTTGATTTTCTTGGATATTAGATTTATTTATATATGATTTTTTATAGATTTTAGATTTATAACGGGATTGATTTTTAAAGGTATTATGATCTATTTTGGGATTGATTTTTATCGGGTTTCCTTTTAGATCTCTCTGGAATTGATCTTAATTGGCTTTATAATTTATTTGGGGATTGATTTACTAATTGACTTTTATGATCTATTTGATCTTGATTTCTCTTGGAGATTAGATTTCTTTATATATGATTTTTAGACTAGATTTCTTCGGGATTGATTTTTAAAGATAATTAGATTTATTTTAGGGATTGATTTTTATCGGATTTAGCTTTTAGATCTATTGGGCCTTGATTTTTTATGGTAATTAGATTTATTTCGGAATTGATTTACTAACTGACTTTTATGATGTATTTGGTCTTGATTTCTTTTGGAGATTAGATTTATTTATATATGATTTTTAGACTAGATTTCTTCGGGATTGATTTTTAAAGGTAATTAGATTTATTTCAGGGATTGATCTTTATCGGCTTAGCTTTATGATTTTCTCAGGTTTTGATCTCTTTTGGTAATTAAACCTATTTATTTTAAGATTTTTTATGCATTTTTAGATCTTTTCGGCCTTGATCTTTTAAGGTAATTAGATTAATTCAGTTTTAGATTTTTAGAGATTTTAGATTTGATTTATTCGGGATTGATTTTTAAAGGATATTAGATCTATTTCGGGATTGATCTTTATGGGATTAGCTTTATGATCTATTAGGCTTTGATTTATCTTGGTTATTAGATTTATTGAGTTTTAGATTTTTATACATTTTAGATTTATAACGGGATTGATTTTTAAAGGTAATTAGATTAATTTCGGGATTGATCTTTATCGGTATTCCTTTTAGATCTATTCGACCTTGATCTTTTAAGGTAATATGATTTATTCAGTTTTAGATTTTTAGAGATTTTAGATTTATATCGGGATTGATTTTTTAAGGGAATTAGATTTATTTCAGGGATTGATCTTTATAGGATTAGTTTTATGATCTATTCTGCTTTGATCTCTATTGGTTATTAGATTTATTTAGTTTTAGATTTTTATATATTTTAGATTTATACCGGGATTGATTTTTAAAGGGAATTAGATTAATTTAGGGATTGATTTTTATCGGATTTAGCTTTATGATCAATTAGGCTTTGATCTCTTTTGGTAATTTAATCTATTAGTTATTGATCTTTAATTAACTTTCCTATGATTTATTTAGGGATTGATCGTCCCCACAAAGGGGGAAGGTTATATGATTAATTCGGTTATAGATTTATTAAACCTGTAATTAGATTTACTTTGGGATTGATTTTTTAAGGTAATTAGATTAATTTCGGGATTGATTTCTAAATTCTCCTTTTATGATCTATTCGGCTTTGATCTTTATTGGTAATTAGATTTCTTTCGGGATTGATCTTAAAATTAACCTTTTATGATCTATTCGGCTTTGATTTATTTTGGTTATAAGATTTACTTTGGGATTAATTTTAAAATTAGCCTTTTGATTTATCCGGTTTTGATCTCTTTTGGTTATAAAAATCTATTAGTTATTGATCTTTAAATTGACCTTTTTGATTTATTTAGGAATTGATCGTCCCCACAAAGGGGGAAGGTTATAAGATTTATTTCGGGATTGATCTTTAAATTGACCTTTTTGATTTATTTGGGAATTGATTTCTTTTGGTTATAAGATCTCTTTGGGATTGATCTTTAAATTAGCTTTTGATTTATTAGGGTAAGATCTATTGTGGTTTAAAACCTATACATAGAATAAATATTCGTTTTATATATGATTTTTGATGAATGTAATGTTTGTTTATATCCAACACTAATTAGAGATCTGACACATGCAAGTTCTGATATAGTTAGTATTTTTAAGGTACTAATAGAGCTATTCCGCGACTCAATGATTAAAGTAAGTCCAAATTAAATTGTGGTAACTTAATCTATGGTATTAGGTATTAAAACTAGTAAATAGTATTAGCCTATGATGCCGGGTATAAGATTATCGTCTGAAATACCGCGTCAAATAAAACAAGATTGATACTATAATTTCTATAGTACAGCAGTGTAGAATTTTAGGCAATGCTCTTTGATTTAATTTCTAAAGGAGTGACCTAGTTATCTAATAGAACTAGATACTAAAACAAAAATTTTAGTTAGAAGATATTATTAGTTAAAAAAGCTAATTAAGTGTACAGTTCAATATATAGCTTTAAATTAGGAGAGATATATTAAAATACTCACCAATTCTCGTGCCAGCAGTAGCGGTTAGTCGAGGGGTATTTGTGTTGATAAGATTGGCTTTAAGAATACGTAGGCGGTTTGATATCTAAGAACTAGAGTTTCACAATTAATGCAGTCCAACCTCTGTTTTAGGTATTATTGATTAATAGTATCTATTGATTTTAAAGATAAAATTTGCTTAGATCGAGAGTTTGTTCGTACGTTAAAGTAGATTGCATTGTGTAAAAACTGACGCTCATTGGTATGAAAGTATGCTTTACTATTTCTCTTTTTTGGGATTTAAAAGGACCGGGATTAGATACCCCATTACTCATACTGTAAACTTTGGTTAAACGCTTTTTAGGAAGAGATTTAATCCGCCAAGTTAGTATTAACTGTTTTTTATCTATTATAGTATCTCAAGTAAAATTGAGGTCTATTAGATCTTTTAAATGTTAGAAAGCTATTGCATTAGACGGTTGTATCTATCTGCAGTGGAGCATGTGATTTAATCTGACTATACTCATTAATCTTACCTTTTTTTGTTTTAATAATTTTTTGGTAAGTTATTTCTTTTCAGGTATTACATAGTTGTCTTCAGTTTCTGCTTTAAGGTAAGTGGTTGATTCCACTAAGAAACGCAAATCATAACCAACATCTATTGGGTTTAAGCTATTTAACGTGGCTTGAAAGTGATCTAAGACTAATCTATATGATCCTTATATTAAGGGCGATCTACGTGCTATAATTGTATATCTTCTTTTTCCTTTTAAGATGTAATACTAATATATGGATTATAATAAGACTGTAATTTATGTACTAGGATAATCTTTTGTAATTAGAGGTTTTAAATCAGAATTGCAAGTAATCATTCTAACTATAGTATGGTGAACTAATCTAATACTTCGTACTTATTACTCGTCATGCAGTTTAAGACTTTTTATACCTATTGATCTTTTTTGATTAATTAATTTATCCGAAATCTATCTATATTAGTTTAAATTGATATAGTAAATCGAAAAGGTTATTAGAAGTTGCTAATTGTGAAGTCGAAATACAGTTACTATAGGGGAACCTGTAGTGGATATTAATTTTTTGTTTATATTCTTTTCTCTTTAATTTTTCTTATATCAAATAGTTTAATGGTTAGAACTTTTAATTCATATTTAAATAGAGTAGGTTCAAATCCTTCTTTGGTAAATTAATTTTGCATTTAATCCTCTTCCCTTTGATTTTTTGTATCTAATTTTCTTTTTAGTTATGCATCTTAGAATAGTAAGGTTAAATTCACTAGTTTCATAGTCTAGAGACATATGTTCGAGTCATATAGATGTTTTCGGCTTTAATCCTTTTCTGGCTATTTAATCTATTTAATTTAAGATTTCTATTACCTTTTAGATCTTTTCGGGAATGATCTATTTTGGTTTATAAATTTTATTACGGGATTGATCTTTATATGCCCTTTATGATCTTTTTTGGCCTTGATTTATTTTGGTTTATTAAGATTTATTTTGGGATTGATCTTTATATGCACTTTTAGATCTTTTCTGGATTTATCGTAATTAATTTGATTTATTACCTTTTAGATCTTTTTTGGGATTGATTTATTACGGGATTGATCTATTTAGGGATTGATCTCTTTTGTTAATTAGATTTATTTTGGGATTGATTTCTTATATGAGCTTTAATGATTTATTTGGAATTGATTTCTTTTGTAAGTTAGATTAATTTAGGGATTCCTTATCTGTTCTTAATTTCTTTTATATACACAATAATGGCGGAACGGTAGACGCGATTAGTTTAGGTCTAATTATCCTTTTGATTTATGAGTTCAAATCTCATTTATTGTAACTTGATTTATAAAACTTTTCTAGATCTATTTAGGAATTGATTTTTATTAGTCTTTAAATCTCTTTTGGGTTTGATTTACTTTCGCACTAATTTAATTTGGGATTGATTTATTTTGGTTCTAAAATTAATTAGGGTTTAATTTTTTCTCACTTCTAATTTGATCTTTTCTGGCCTTGATCTTAATCGGTTTATATTTTAATTAAGTTATGATCTTTAAAGCACCTTTTATGATTTAATTAGGGATTGATTTTTATTTCAATTTAGTTAATGATTTATAAATTGACTCTAACATGATCTTTTCGGGAGTGATCTTAATTGGCTTTATAATTTATTAGGGATTAATTTATCTCGGTTCTAATATGATCTTTTCTGGATTTGATTTTTCTTGGATTATATGATTTATTAGTTATTGATTTTTATATTGACTTTTATGATCTCTTTTGGGATTGATTTTTATTGGATTTATGATTTCTTTTGGGTTTAATTTATAGATTTACTTTTATATGATTTCTCCGGGATTGATTTAAATTGGATAAATGATCTATTAGGGTTTAATCTTTTTCGGTTCTACTCTTTCCGGGAGTAATTTTAATTGGATTTATGACTTATTTGGTTTTAATCTTTTTCGGTTCTAATTTTCTTTCCGGGATTGATTTTAATTGGTTTAATGATTTATTTCGGGTTAAATCTCTTTTGGCTCTATAATGAATTTCGGGATTGATCTATTCTGGCTCTATAATCTACTTGGGATTGATTCCTTTTGGTATATGATTAATTCAGGGTTTGATCTTTATTGTATCTGCTTTATGATCTATTTGACCTTGATTTATTTTGGTTGTAAAATCTATTTATTATTTGATTTTTATTAGAGTTTATTAGATCTCTCCGGGATTGATTTCTCTTGTATTTAGCTTTATGATTTATTCTGATTTGATTTTTATTGGTTTTAAATTTAATTAAGTTTTGATTTATTTTTTCACTTCTATTCTCTTCCGGGATTGATCTTAATCGGCTTTATAATTTATTAGAGATTGATATATGAATATAACTTCTAGATCTTTCGGGAGTGATTTTTATTGGCTCTATAATCTATTAGGAATTGATCTTTATTGTATGTAGCTTTTTGATTTATTCTGGATTTGATTTCTCTTGGTAATAAAATAAATTCAGGTTTTGATCTCTTTTATCACGTAATTTGATTTATCTGGCTTTGATCTTTATTGGTTTTAAAACTTATTAGGGATTGATTTCTGAACTTAACTTCTTTTCCGGGATTGATTTTTATTGGTAATTAGATTTATTAGGGATTAATTTCTGATTTCCCTTTTATATGATTTTGGCTTTGATCTCTCTTGGTAATTAAATTTATTTCGGGATTGATTTCTCTTGATAATTAGATTTATTTCGGGATTGATCTTTTTTGTATTTAGCTTATGATTTATTTTGGGTTTAATTTCTCTTGGTAATAAAATAAATTCAGGTTTTGATCTCTTTCCCCTTTATGATCTATTTAATTTATAATCTTTAAAGGTATTCTCTTATATTTATTAATTGATTTTCTATAATCACGTAATTAGATTTCGGTATGATCTTTATTGGCTTTATAATTTATTTAGGGATTGATTTATGAATATTACTTTCTAGATCTTTCCGGGATTGATTTCTTTTGGTAATTAAATTTATTTCGGGATTGATCTTTATTGTATCTAGTTTATGATTTATTAGATTTTGATCTTTCTTGGATATAAAATTAATTCAGGTTTTGATTTATTTCTCCTTTTAGCTTCTTCGGGTTTGATTTTTATTGGTTTATAGATTTATTTGGTTTTGATTTCTTATATATTTCCCTTGATTTATTCTGGGATTGATTTCTCTTGGTAATAAGATTTATTTAGGGATTGATTTTTATCGTATCTAGTTTATGATTTATCTAGGGATTGATTTTTTCCCTACGGGCCCAGGCTTTATAATTAATTAGGGATTGATCTTTAATTTACTTTATAGATCTATTTGGTTTTGATCTATATTGGTAATTAGATTTATAAGTTATTGATTTTTTCTTTTTATCCTTGATTTATTTGGCCTTGATTTAAATTGGTTTAAAGTTTAATTAGGTTTTGATCTTTTAGTTTATGATTTATAGCAAGTTTTGATTTATTTTGGTAAGATAATAGTTTAATGGTAAAGCACTTTGACTTCAAATCAATGTTTATTAGTTCGAATCTAATTTGTCTTGGTTTAAATAGCTCAACGGTTAGAGCACTATATTGAAGCTGTAGTTATAATGGTTCGATTCCTTTTTTAGACAGAAAATAATATAAGAAAAATGTAAAGTAAACTAAATTATGAGTTATTGACTAATTGGTAAGTCCCCAAGTTTTGATCTTGGCCTATTTACGTTCGAGTCGTAATGATTCAATCTAAGGTAAAGTTAAGTTGATTTTAACCGGAAGACATAGTTCAATGGTAGAACAATTAACTTTTAATTAATTTATAATGGTTCGATTCCATTTGTATTCAAAAAAGGTTATAAAGTGATATAAAAAAATATTCTAATTAAACTATCTTATGGCAATTCGTAAGTCTCAAGTGTATCTAAATCTAGTTAATAGTTACCTGATTGATAGTCCGCAGCCTTCGAGTCTAAATTATTGATATAATCTGGGTTCTCTTCTTGGTCTTTGTCTAGTGATTCAAATTTGCTCTGGTCTATTCCTAGCTATGCATTATTCTAGTAATATTGAACTTGCCTTTTCTTCGGTTGAGCATATTATGCGGGATGTTCGATTTGGTTATCTTATTCGGTATATTCACGCTAATGGGGCTTCTTTCTTCTTTATTTGTATGTATGGTCATATCGGGAAAGCTCTTTACTATGGAAGTTATAAAGCTCCTCGGGTTCTAGTATGAATTATTGGGGTTGTAATCTTTATCGCAACAATGGCAACTGGTTTTATGGGGTACTGTCTAGTTTATGGTCAAATGTCTCATTGAGGAGCTACTGTAATTACTAACCTTTTCTCGGCTATTCCTTTTATTGGTAAAGATCTAGTACTTTGAATTTGAGGTGGTTTTAGTGTAAGTAATCCAACTATCCAACGTTTCTTTGCTCTTCATTTTGTGCTACCTTTTATTCTGGCCGCTCTAGTACTTATGCATCTAATGGCTCTTCATGTTCACGGGTCTTCTAATCCTCTTGGAATTAGTAGTAATATTGATCGACTTCCTTTTCATTCTTATTTTGTATTTAAAGATCTTGTTACGGTTTTTTTCCTTCTTCTAGTATTTTGTCTTTTTGTTTTCTTTAGTCCAAATACTCTTAACCATCCAGATAACTATATTCCGGGTAATCCTCTTGTAACTCCAGCTTCTATTGTACCTGAATGATATCTACTTCCTTTTTATGCAATTCTACGTTCAATTCCGGATAAACTTGGAGGTGTAATTACTATGTTTGCTGCAATTCTGGTACTACTAGTTCTTCCGGTTACTGATCGCTCTATTGTTCGGGGTAATAGCTTTAAGATTCTAAGTAAATTTGCCTATTATCTGTTCCTATTTAACTTTGTGCTTCTAGGTCAACTGGGGCAATGTCATGTTGAGGTTCCATTTATCTTTGTGGGTCAACTAGCTACAGCCTTTTATTTCCTTTATTTTGTAGTTTTTGTTCCGGTTATTTCTACTCTCGAAAACCTTCTATTTTACATTAGCCGAGTTGGTGATGAGTTTGATTATGATCCAACTGAAAACTATTCTTATAAAAACTGACCTGTTATTGTAGATTCAAAAGGACATCGGGCAGTAAGTCCAATTGTGCAATGTTACGCTGAAATTGAATTTAGTAACTATACTGATTATAATCTTATCCAACATTCTCCTGTTTATCCGTGAGAAAAAGAAGAGCTTGAAAAATTGTAATTTAAAACTATATTCATTTAATTTGACTTATATATTGTTTGATTTATAAGAAAAAACGCTTATGATCTATTTGGCCTTGATTCTTATTGGTCTTTTAATCTATTTTGGGTTTAATCTCTTTTGAACCTATTTAGATTTATTCGGATTTGATCTTTTTTGGTAATTAAATCTATCTGTTATTAATCTCTTATAACTTTAAACTAGATTAATTCGGGATTGATCTTTATTGGCTTTATAATCTCTTTTGGGATTGATCTTTTTTGGACCTATTATATAATTTCTTTGGGATTAATCTCTTTTGGTTTTATAATTTATTTGGGTTTGACTTTTAAAATCTGACCTTATGATCTTTTTTGGGATTGATTTCTTTTGGTTCTAAATTAA
The DNA here is from genome assembly GCA_030563805.1 of Ruyongia namnaoensis. Taxonomy (NCBI): domain Eukaryota; kingdom Fungi; phylum Ascomycota; class Saccharomycetes; order Phaffomycetales; family Wickerhamomycetaceae; genus Ruyongia; species Ruyongia namnaoensis. Next base: position 10,609 of record JAJMKA010000080.1, read on the forward strand.
ATCCGGGTTTAATCTCTATATAGGAATTATTTGATCTTTTCTGACCTTGATTTATTTTGGAATTATGATCTTTTTAATATTAGATTTATTAGGCTCTTTATCTTTCCGGGATTGATTTCTTTTGGTTTATAATTAATTTCGGGATTGATCTTTTAATCGACTTTTATAATCTATTCGGCCTTGATTTTCTCCCTACGGGCCCAGGTTTTATAATCTCTTTATTTATGATTTTTTTAGAGCTTAGTTATTTCCGGGATTGATCTATTTTGGTAATTTAATTTATTTTGGGATTGATTTATACTGGATTTGACTTTTAGATTAGATTAATTTTGGGATTGATTTATTTTGGTTATAAGATTTATTTCGGTTTAGATTTATAAGAGCTTTAGATTAGATTTATTTAGGGATTGATTTCTTTTGGTTTTATAATTTATTAGTTACTGATTTATTCTCCCTTAACTAGATTTATTCTGGTTTTGATTTTCCTTGGTAATTAGATTTATTTCGGTTTAGATTTATATTAGAGTTTATTATTCCGGGATTGATCTCTTTTGGTAATTAAATTTATTAGGGATTGATTTATTAGGGATTTAGCTTTTAGATTAATTTAGAAATAGATTTATTTTGGTTCTTAGATTTATTTGGGTTAAGATTTATTAAGAGTTATTAGATTATTCCGGGATTGATCGTCCCCACAAAGGGGGATGGTTATAAAATTTATTCGGGATTGATTTATTAGGGATTTCCTTTTAGATTAATTCTGGGTTTGATTTTTATTGGTTTTTAGATCTATTTATATTAAGATTTATTAAGAGTTTATTTAGCTTGTTTAGGTTTTGATTCCTTTTGGTTATATGATTAATTTTGGTTTATATTAATTAGAGCTTATTTAGATTATTTCAGGGATTGATTTATTTTGGTTCTAAAATCTATTTAGGTTAAGAATTATTAGAGACTTATTTAGATTTTCCGGGATTGATCTCTTTTGGTTATAAAATTAATTAGGGATTGATTTATATTGGTTCTCCTTTTGATCAATTTGGTTTTATAATTAATTTGTTATTGATTTATTCTCTTCCTTAACTAGATTTATTCGGATTTGATTTTTATTGGTTATTAGATCTCTTTATTAATGACTTTTTTAAGAACTTAATTAGATTTTTCCGGGATTGATCTCTTTTGGTTTATAATTAATTTCGGGATTGATTTATATAGGATTTAACTTTAGATTTATTTCGGTTTTAGATTTATTTCGGATTTAGATAAGAACTTTTTTTTTTCCTGGGATTGATTTCTTTTGGTTTATAATTAATTTCGGGATTGATTTATATAGGATTAGCTTTAGATTAATTAGGGATTGATCTTTATTGATTATTAGATCTTTTTTAATATGATTTTTATTAGAACCTTATTAGATCTTTCCGGGATTGATCTTTTTTGGTTTTATAATCTATTAGGGATTGATTTATATAGGATTAACTTTTAGATTATTAGGGATTGATTTATATAGGATTAGCTTTAGATTAATTCGGCCTTGATTTTTATTGGTTTTATAATTAATTTAGGGATTGATCTTTTAAATGCCCTTTTGATCTATTTTGACCTTGATTTATTTATTATTATATGATTTATTTATTATTAGATTTTTATCAGTTTAAATTTGATTTATTTTGGGATTGATTTATTTTGGTTTATAATTAATTTCGGGATTGATTTATTAAAGGAACTATTTTTGATCTTTTCTGGCCTTGATTTTAATTGGTTTTATGATTTATTTAGAATTTGATCTTTAAATACCCTTTTATGATCTTTTTCGGCCTTGATTTTAATTGGTTATATGATCTTTTTAATATTAGATTTTATAAGAGTTTTAATTAGATTTCTCCGGGAGTGATTTTAATTGGCTTTATAATTTATTTAGGAATTGATCTTTAATGGACTTTTAGATCTTTCCGGCCTTGATTTTAATTGGATATATGATCTATTTAATTATGATCTTTTAAGAGGTTATTTAGATTTATTCCGGGAGTGATTTAAATTGGTTTTATAATTTATTAGGGATTAATTTTTTATACGCTTTTTGATCAATTGTGGTTTTGATTTTTATTGGAAGTTAGATTTATTTATTATTAGATTTTTAAGAGATTCTATTTAGATTCATTCTGGGATTGATTTATTTTGGTTATAAGATTAATTAGGTTATTGATTTATTTAGAGTTTTATTTAGATCTTTCCGGCCTTGATTTTTATTGGAAATTAGATCTATTTAAGATTGATTTATTAGAGTTTTGTATTAGATTAATTCCGGGATTGATTTTTATAAGAGATTTATTTAGATTAATTCAGGGATTGATCTCTTTTGGTTCTAAGATTAATTAGGTTATTGATTTATAAGAGTTTATTTAGATCTTTTCCGGCCTTGATTCTTATTGGTAATTAGATTTATTTAAGATTTATTTATTAGAGTTTTTATTAGATTAATTCCGTGATTGATTTTATATTGGTTTTATAATTAATCTCGGGATAGATCTTTTATGCACTTTTAGATCTTTTTGGCCTTGATTTTTATTGGAAGTTAGATTTATTTCGGGATTAGATTTGAGTTTATTTAGGTTAATTCTGGGATTTATTTATTTTGGTTATAAGATTTATTAGGTATTAGATTTGAGTTATTAAGATCTTTTCTGGCTTTGATTTTTCTTGGTAATTAGATTTATTTAAGATTGATTTATAAGAGGTTATATTAGATTTATTTCGTGATTGATTTATTTTGGTTATAAGATTTATTAGGGATTAGATTCGAGTTTTATTTAGATATTTTTTGGTTTTGATTTTTTTTGGTAATTAGATTTATTTAAGATTGATTTATAAGAGTTTTTATTTGATTTATTCCGTGATTGATTTTATTTTGGTTATAAGATTTATTAGGCTCTAGATTTATAAGAGTTTTTATTTGATTTATTTAGGGATTGATTTCTATAGGTTTATTGATTTATAAGTAATTGATCTTTAATGCCTTTTGATTTATTTATAAGTATTAGTTTAATGGTTAAAACGTAATCTTGATAAGATTAAGACCCCAGTTCAATTCTGAGATACTTAAACACATTGGATTGAAATTATCTTTTCTGTTATAAAATGATGTCTTTTTTTGGATCTCTAATTATTAATGATGTACCAACTCCTTGAGGTATTTATTTCCAAGATTCAGCTACTCCGGCCCAAGAAGGTATTATTGAACTACACGATAATATTATGTTTTATCTAGTTTTTATTCTTATGGTGGTTTCGTGAATGCTATTTAGTATTGTGATTCATGGTAAATCTAATCCGTTTGCACACAAATATATGCTTCATGGTCAAACTATTGAGATTATTTGAACTATTCTTCCGGCGTGTGTTCTGCTTGTGATTGCTTTCCCTTCTTTTATCCTACTTTATCTTTGTGATGAGGTAATTAGTCCGGCTATGACAATTAAAGCTATTGGACTTCAATGATACTGAAAATATGAATACTCCGATTTTGTTAATGATTCTGGTGAAGTTATTGAATTTGAATCTTATGTGGTTCCAGATGATCTACTTGAACTTGGCCAACTTCGACTTCTAGATACTGATGCTAGTGTGGTTTGTCCGGTTGAAACTCATATCCGGTTTGTAGTTACTGGTGCAGATGTAATTCATGATTTTGCTGTTCCTTCTCTTGGTATTAAAATTGATGCTACTCCTGGGCGGCTTAACCAAATCTCGGCTCTAATTCAACGGGAAGGGGTTTTCTATGGTCAATGTTCTGAACTCTGTGGGGTAGCTCATTCTGCTATGCCTATTAAGATTGAAGCTGTTTCTCTTGAGGAATTTCTTAACTGACTAAATGAACAATTGTAATTAAATATTCTTTTATTAATCTTATCTTTACTTATTAGATCTATTCGGCCTTAATCTCTTTTGGCTTTATGATTTATTTGTTATGATCTATTATACCTTTTTTTAGATTTATTGTGGGTTTGATCTCTTTTGGTTTTATAATCTCTTTCAGGTTTTGATTTCTTTTGCCTTTATGATCTCTTTCAGGTTTTGATTTCTTTTGGCTCTATAATCTATTTGAGGTTTTGATTTCTTTTGGTTCTATAATTAATTTGAGGTTTTGATTTCTTTTGGTTTTATGATTTATTTAACATTATCTCTTTTTATAGGTTCTAAATTGATCTATTTTGCCTTTGATTTTATTTGGTTATTAGATTTCTTTAATATTGATTTATCTCTTATTCTTCTCTATTCGGCCTTGATTTCTTTTGGTTATATAATTAATTCGTGATTGATCTATTATCACTTTATTCTTGATTTATTCTGAGTTTGATCTCTTTTGGGAATATGATCTCTTTCGGTTTTAATTTTTGAATAGCCTTGATTTCTTTTGGTTTTGATTTCTCTTGGTTATATGATTTCTTTTTTATTGATCTTTACATTCTCTGATCTCTTTCGGCCTTGATTTCTAAAGGTATTATGATTTTTTTGTTTTTCTTTATAAATGGACTTGCTCTTGATTTCTTTCGACCTTGATTTTATTTGGGTTTTGATTTATTTATTATTGATCTTTATTAATGTTCCTTTTTGATCTTTTTTGGCTTTGATTTATCGTAATTAATTTGATTTATTTATTATTAGATCTTTACTTTCCCTATTATGATTTCTTTAGGTCTTGATTTATTTATTATTTGATTTTTACTTTTTACAATTATGATCTCTTTCGGTCTTGATTTCTTTTGGATTATATGATTTATTTATTATTTGATTTTTATTCTTTTTCCTATTTAATTTTTAGACCTTGATTTAATCGGTTATATGATCTTTTTAATTTTAGATCTTTTATAGACTTTATTTATATCGGCCTTGATTTTAATCGGTTATATGATCTTTTTAATATTAGATCTTTTTATTGACTTTCTTTATATCGGCCTTGATTTCTTTTGGTAGTTATATTTATTTTTCTCTTAAATAGATTGGGTCTTGATCTCTTTCGGTTTTGATCTTTTTTAAGTTATATAATTAATTCGTTTTTTATTCCTTTTTATTCCTTTTTATTCCTTTTTATTCCTTTTCGGCCTTGATTTTTAATGGATTTATGATCTTTTTAATATTGATCTTTTATGGACTTGTTACTTAATTTATCCGGTTTTGATTTCTCTTAATTAATATGATTTATTTGTTATTAATCTCTAATTTCCCCTTTGATCTTAATCGCCCTTGATCTCTTTTGGGTTTTATATTTATTTAATATTAGATTATTTGTATTTTTCTTTTAATCTCTTCTGGTTTTGATTTATAGTAATTAATTTGATCTATTTATTATTAATCTCTAATATCTTTTTTTGATTTTTATCGGCCTTGATCTTTTTTGGATTATATGATTTCTTTAATATTGATCTTTTGTATCTCCTCTTTGATCGTCTCACCTAAAAGGAGAGAGGGATTTGATTTATAGTAATTAATTTGATTTATTTGTTATTAACCTCTAATATATTTCCTTTGATCTCTTTAGGTTTTGATTTATAGTAATTAGTTTGATTTATTTGTTATTAATCTCTAATCTCTTTCCTTTGATTTAAATCGGCCTTGATCGTCCCCACAAAGGGGGAAGGTTATTTAATTTATTTATTATTGATTTTTATAATTGATGATATGATCTCTTTTGTGATTGATTTCTTTTGGTTTATATGATTATTTTGTTATTGATTTTTATCGCTTAATTTTGTATTAATTCGGCCTTGATTTTAAATGGTTATATGATCTTTTTAATATTAATCTTTTGTACTTATATATGATTTATTTGTTATTGATTTCTCTTAATTAATAAAATTTATATCGTTATTGATTTCTAATTATGTTTTTATATCGTTATTGATTTCTATTATGTTTTTTATGACCCGTATTTATTGTAATAGTATGATCTATTGTATTATTTGATTTATTCATTTAGCTATATGATCTAATAGGCCTTGATTTATAGTAATAGTATGATTTATAGTATTATTGATCTATTAATTAACGTATATTGATCTAATAGGCCTTGATTTATAGTAATAGTATGATTTATTGTATTATTGATCTATTTCTTTACTTATATAGATCTATTAGGCCTTGATCTATTGTAATTAGTATGATTTATTGTGTTATTGATCTCTATATTCACTTATATAGATCTATTAGGTCTTGATTTATAGTAATAGTATGATTTATTGTATTATTGATCTCTAAATTAACTTATATTGATCGTCCCCATAAAGGGTGATGGTCTTGATTTATAGTAATTAGTATGATTTATAGTATTATTTGATTTCTAAATAATCCCTCTGTTTATATCTAGTTTTGATCTATCGTAATTAGTTTGATTTATTGTATTATTTGATTTCTTATCTTTCCTCTGTTTATATCTAGTTTTGATTTATTGTAATTAGTTTGATTTATTGTATTATTAGATTTATTATATTTCCCCTGTTTATATTTTGTTTTGATTTTAATTGGTTCATATAATCTCTTCGGCCTTGATTTCTCTTGGTTTTATGATCTCTTTAAGATTGATTTATTGTCTATTTGCTTTAGATTTATTATGGGTTAGATCTTTCTTGGTTCTAAAATAAATTCGGTTTTGATTTCTAGATCCTTAATTCTTGATTTCTTCGGCCTTGATCTTATTTGGTTTTATGATCTCTTTAAGATTGATCTTTCTATATCCCTTTTGATCTTTTTGTCCTTGATTTAATTTGGTTTTATGATTAATTTATTATTGATTTATTCTATATTCTCTTTTGATCTTTTTGTCCTTGATTTTAATCGGTTTTTTAATCTCTTTATTATTGATTTATTATCTGTTCTTTTATGATCTCTTAGGCCTTGATTTTAAAAGGTTATATGATTTCTTTAATATTGATCTCTTAATGGACTAAATATTGATTTTATCGGCCTTGATCTTTTTAGTTTATAAGATTTCTTTAAGATTGATCTTTCTATACTCTTTTTTGATTTTATTCGGCCTTGATTTTAATCGGTAATAAGATTTATTTATGATTGATTTATTGTCTATTATCTTTTTATTCGGCCTTGATCGTCCCCACAAAGGGGGAAGGTAATTAAATATATTTAAGATTGATTTATTGTCTATTCTTTTCTCTTTTTCGTCTTGATTTCTCTTAATTAATATGATTTTTTTTATAATTGATTTCTAAGACTCTTTATTCATTTATTAGGTTTTGATCTATTTTGGTTTATATGATTAATTCGTTTTTGATCTCTAATATCTTCCTATTTGATTTTTATCGGCCTTGATTTATCGTAATTAGTTTGATTTATTTATTATTAGATTTATTGTCTATTTTACTTTTGATTAAATTCGGCCTTGATTTTAATCGGTAATAAGATTTCTTTAAGATTGATCTTTATATACTCTCTTTTGATTTTTTCGACCTTGATTTTTATCGGTTATATGATTTATTTAATTTAAGATTTATTGTCTATTCTTTTCTTTTTCGGCCTTGATTTCTCTTAATTAATATGATCTTTTTTATAATTGATCTCTAAGACTCTTTATTCGGCCTTGATTTCTCTTGGGTTTATGATTAATTCGTTTTTGATCTCTTAATAGACTTAATTCTTGATCTTTTTTGGTTATATGATTTATTTGTTATTAATCTCTAATATATTCCTTTGATTTAATTGGCCTTGATTTATTGTATTCTAGTTTAATCTTCTTTTCTGTTATTGATTTCTCTTAATTAATATGATCTCTTTGGTTTAAATTTCTAATAGACTCTCTTATAATTTATTTGGCTTTGATTTTTAAAGGTTGTTTAATTTATTTATTATTTGATTTTTTTTGATGATTTGATCCTTTTTAATGATTGATCTCTTTTGGTTATATGATCTCTTTGGGATTAATTTCTAATTTTTCCTATTTGATTTCTAAAATAATTAGCTTTTAGATCTTTCTGGTATTGATCTTTATTGTTTATTAAATAAATTATGGTTTTGATCTCTAATAGACTTTTTATTCGGCCTTGATCGTTTTCGGTTATGTAATTTATTTGTGATTGATTTATTAATAGACTGATTTGATCTTAATCGGCCTTGATCTTTTAGGTTATATAATTTATTTATTATTAGACTTTTTAATTGATAATATGATTTTTTAAGTGATTGATTTTTTAAGGTTAATATGATTTATTCAGTTTTTGATCTCTAATTATACAGATTTAATTTATTTGACCTTGATTCCTTTTGGTTAATCTGATAAATTGATTATTGATTTCTCTCTTTATCCTTTATTCGGCCTTGATTTTTTTCGGTTATTTCATTTATTTGGGATTAATTTCTCTAGGATAAACTTTAGATTTCTTCGGGATAGATCTCTATTGGATTTAAATTATATTCGGCTTAATTTTATAGTCCGATTTGATCTTTTTTGGATTTGATTATAATTGGTCCTTAATTAAATTCGGCCTTGATCTTTAATGATTCACTTTTAGATCTTTCTGACCTTGATCTTTCTTGGTATTAGATCTCTTTATATATGATTTTTAAAGAGTTTTAATTAGATATTTTTGGGATTAATCGTCCCCACAAAGGGGGATGGTTATAAAATTTATTAGGTATTGACCTTTAATAGACTTTAGATTGATCTCTTTTGGGATTTATTCTCTACCTTTTTTATGATCTATTCACCTTTGATTTTTATTAATTAATATGATTTATTTTGTTACTGATTTTTATTGACTTTTTTTGATCTCTTTCGGAATTGATCCTAATCGGTTTAAAATTCAATTTGGTTTTGATTTATTAACATCTCTTCTTGATTTCTCCGGCCTTGATTTCTCTTGGAAATTAGATCTATTTATATATAATTTTTTAAGTGTTTAATTAGATCATTCCGGATTAATCGTCCCCACAAAGGGTGATGGTTTTAAATTTAATTAGAATTTGATTTATTAACTCTCCTTTTTGATCTTATTCGACCTTGATTTCTTTTGGATATTAGATCTATTTATATATGATTTTAAAGCACTTTAATTTAGGTCTTTCCGGTTTTGATTTTAAAAGGTAATTTAATCTATTTATTAATTGATTTTTAGAATTGAGAATATGATTTAGTCGGTTTTGATTTTTATTGACTCTTTAATCTATTCGGCTTTGTTTTACTTATAGATAGATTTATTAGGCCTTGATTTTAAAAGGTAATATGATTTATTTATTTATGATTTATTAGTAGATAGATTAGATTTTCCCGGCATTGATTTTCATTGGTTATTAAATTTATTTGGGATTAATTTATTATGGATTTGATTTTTGATCTGATGGCTTTGATTTATCTTAATTAATTTGATTTATTTAATTATTGATTTCTAAATAGACTAACTTGATCTTTTCGTATTTGATTTTTAAAGGTTATTTAATTTATTTATTATTTGATCTTTAGAATTAACTTTTATGATTTTATCGGAATTAATTTTTATTGGTTCTTTAATTTATTTGTGATTGATTTATTAATAGACTAATTTAGATTTATTAGGCCTTGATTTTAAAAGGTTATATGACTTATTTATTTATGATTTTTAAGTAGATTGCTTTGATTTTAAAAGGTTATATGATTTATTTATTTATGATTTATAAGTAGATAGCTTTGATTTTAAAAGGTTATATGATTTATTTATTTATGACTTATAAGTAGATTGCTTTGATCTCTCCGGAATTGATTTAAATTGGTTCTTTAATTTATTTGGAATTGATTTATTATATCTTTTATTTTTGATAATTTCGACTTTGATTTTTATTAAATAATTAGATTTATTTGGTTATTAATTTCTAAATATACTTACTTGATTAATTTTGGTTTTGATCTTTCTTGATTTAAAAAATCTATTAGGCTTTGATAATTAGGACCTTTTTTGATTTTTTTATTGATAGATTCTATTTGGATAAATTCTAAATCGTGTACATAGAATATATATTGATTTATATAATGATATATTAATTCTGGTTTATAATATTCTTTAAATGAAACATAATTATTTTTTTATTCAACGTTGATTTTATTCAACTAACGCGAAAGATATCGCAATTCTGTACTTTATTTTTGCTATTTTCTCTGGAGTTGTAGGTTCAACTATGAGTCTTATTATTCGACTGGAACTAGCTAGCTCTGGAAATCAAATTCTAGGTGGTAATCATCAACTATTTAATGTTCTGGTTGTAGGTCATGCTATCCTAATGATTTTTTTCCTAGTTATGCCTGGGCTTGTTGGTGGTTTTGGTAATTATCTTCTTCCACTAATGATTGGTGCTTCTGATATGTCTTTTGCTCGGCTTAATAATATTAGTTTTTGAATGCTTCCTCCTGCTCTAGTTTGTCTTGTAAGCTCTACTCTAATTGAATCTGGTGCTGGTACTGGTTGAACTGTTTATCCACCTCTATCTGGAATTCAAGCTCATAGTTCTGCTTCGGTTGATCTTGCTATTTTCAGTCTACATCTAACCTCGATTAGTTCTCTTCTGGGTGCAATTAACTTTATTGCTACTTCTTATAATATGCGGACTAATGGAATGCGGTATAGTCAAATGCCTCTTTTTGTTTGGGCTATTATTATTACTGCGGTTATGCTTCTACTATCTCTTCCGGTTCTATCTGCGGGTGTAACTATGCTGCTTCTAGATCGTAACTTTAATACGGCTTTTTATGAAGTCTCAGGTGGGGGTGATCCAGTTCTATATCAACATCTATTTTGATTCTTTGGTCACCCGGAAGTTTATATTCTTATTGTGCCTGGATTTGGTATTGTCTCTCATGTGGTTTCAACTTATTCTAAAAAACCTGTATTTGGGGAAATTAGTATGGTTTATGCTATGGCTTCTATTGCCTTTCTTGGATTCCTAGTTTGATGTCACCATATGTATATTGTAGGTCTAGATGCTGATACTCGGGCTTACTTTACTTCTGCTACTATGGTGATTGCGGTTCCAACTGGTATTAAGATCTTTTCTTGACTTGCTACTATTTATGGTGGTTCTCTTCGCTTTACAGTTCCAATGATGTATGCTGTGGCTTTCCTTTTCCTATTTACTCTTGGTGGTCTAACTGGTGTGGCTCTTGCTAATGCTAGTCTAGATGTAGCTTTCCATGATACTTATTTTGTTGTTGGTCATTTCCATTATGTTCTTTCTATGGGAGCTATTTTTAGTCTATTTGCAGGTTATTATTATTGAAGTCCTCAAATTCTAGGTCTATATTATAATGAAAGTCTTGCCCAAACACAATTTTGACTGATTTTTATTGGAGCTAATCTAATCTTTATGCCAATGCACTATCTTGGAATGAATGGGATGCCTCGACGTATTCCGGATTACCCAGATGCTTTTAACGGTTGAAATTATATTAGTTCTATGGGATCTGTTTTTGCTCTATTCTCTCTTGCTCTTTTCCTTTATATTGTTTATGATCAAGTAGTTTGAGGCCAAATTAACAAAATTAATGGTTCAAGTGTTATTTACCAACTAAATCCAGATTATTCCGAGTCTAATGCTAATTTTATCAATAATCCGGTTAAAACCTCTTCTATTGAATTTATGCTTAACTCTCCTCCAACAGTTCATAGTTTTAATACTCCTGCTGTAATTTTGATATTGATATTCTTTGTACCTGATTTACTTAACTTTTAGATCGTCCCCACAAAGGGTGAAGGTTTTGATTTTTATTTCACTTTAAGATCGTCCCCACAAAGGGTGAAGGTTTTGATTTATAGTAATTAGTTTGATTTTCTTTTAAATGATCTTTAAATTCCCTATTATGATTTATTTTGGATTTGATCTTTTTTGGTTTATAATCTATTTAGGATTTAATTTTTCTAACTCTAATTAGTTTAGGTTTTGATCTATTTTGGTTTTATAATCTATTTGGGATTTAATTATCTAACTCTAATTAGTTTTGGGATTGATATTTATTGGCTTTATAATCTATTTAGGTTTTGATCTATTTTATCCCCTTTTGATCTCTTTAATTTAAGATCTTTTTGGATATTTGATCTATTATAATTTAAACTCCTATTAACTATTTTTAACTTAGATTTATTTAGGGATTGATTTCTTTTGGTTTTATAATCTATTTATTTAATGATCTTTTCGGTCTATAATTAGTTCTATTTGGGATTGATTTTTTCCCTACGGGCCCAGGTTTATAATTTATTAGGATTTGATCTATAAATTTCCCCTTTAAATCTATTCGGGATTGATTTATTCCCTACGGGCCCAGGTTTTATAATCTATTATGGGTTTGATCTCTTATTATACCTTAGATCCTTTTTATTCTTGATCTATTTAGGATTTATTGATCTATTTGGTTTTGATTTATTTCTTTTACCTTAGTTCTATTTGGGATTGATTTTTTCCCTACGGGCCCAGGTTTATAATTTATTAGGGATTGATCTATTAAATTCGCTTTTAGATTTATTTGGGATTGATTTTTATTGGTTTATAATTTATTAGGGTTTGATTTCCTTATTACACCTTAGATCTTTTTATTTTAAGATTTATTTGGGTTTATTGATCTATTTGGTTAAGATTTATTTATTTCACCTTAGCTTTATTTCGGGATTGATTTCTCTTGGCTTTATAATTTATTAGGGTTTGATTTATTTTTACTTACCTTAGATCAATTTAGGAATAGATTTTTCTTGGTTTATGATCTATTTGGTATTGATTTATTTATTTGACCTTAGATTTATTTAATTTAAGATCTTTAATGGACCTATTGATCTATTTATTTAATGATCTATTCGGTTTATAATTAGTTATTTCGGGATTTATTTTTCTTGGTTTTAAGTTTATTTAGGGATTGATCTATTTCTTATTCACCTTTAGATCTCTTTGGGAGTGATTTTTATTAGTTTTATAATTTATTAGGGATTGATTTATTATTATTTGCTTTTAGATCTTTTCGAGATTCATTTATCTTGGTTTTATAATTTATTAGGAATTGATCTCTTTTAATTGACCCTTAGATTTATTATGAGATTGATTAATTTTGGCTTAAATTCTATTTAGGGATAGATTCACTAAATTCACACTTAGATCTATTCGGGATTGATTTATCTTGGTTTTATAATTTATTAGGGTTTGATTTATCCTTTCCCCCTTAGATCTTTTTAATTTAAGATCTTTATGGGCTTATAAATCTTTTTATTTAATGATCTTTTCGACTTATAATTAGATTTATTTTGGTATTGATTTATTTTGGTTTATAATTTATTAGGGATTGATCTCTTTAGTTGACCTTTAGATCTTTTCGGGATTGATTTCTCTTGGTTTTATTTTTCTATTAGGGATTGATCTCTTTTAATTACCCTTTAGATTAACTCGGGATTGATTTATTTTGGTTTTATAATTTATTTGGTTTTGATTTATTTATTTGACCTTAGATCTATTTAATTTAAGATCTTTATGGGCTTATTGATTTATTTATTTAATGATCTATTCGGCTTATAATTAGATTTATTTCGGGATTGATTTATCTTGGTTTAATAATCTATTAGGGATTGATCTATTTTTATTTACCTTTAGATTTCTTCGGGATTGATCTTTATTGGTTTTATAATTAATTAGGGTTTGATATATTAAATTCACCCTTAGATCTATTTAGTTAATGATCTATTCGGCTCTATTGATTTGTTTATTTAATGATCTATTTCCCTTTTGATTAGATTTATTCGGGATTGATCTTTATTGGTTTAATAATCTATTAGGAATTGATTTATTTAAATTGACTTCTAGACTTATTTCGGGATTGATTTCTTTTGGTTTAATAATCTATTAGGGATTGATCTATTTAATTGACCCTTAGATCTATTTAATTTATGATTTATTCGGCTCTATTGATTTATTTATTTATTTAATAATCTATTTGGCTTTGTAATATGATTTATTTTGGGATTGATTTAAATTGGTTTAATAATCTATTAGGGTTTGATTTATTGACCTTTAGCTTTTTTAATTTATGATCTATTCGGTTCTATTGATTTATTTATTTTTTGATTTTCTCGCCTATAATTGATTTATTTCGGGAGTGATTTTATCCCTACGGGCCCAGGTTTTATAATCTCTTAGGGATTTATTTATTAGGCCTTAGATCTCTTTTTTGGATTTGATTTATGGTAATTATTTAGATCGTCCCCACAAAGGGGGAAGGGATTGATTTTTAGTGGTTATTTGATTTATTTAATTATAATCCGATAATAGATTCATTTTCTCGGGAGTGATTTCTATTGGTAATTAAATTAATTTCGGGATTGATTTAAGATTATTTAACTTTTAGATTTATCCGGTTTTGATTTATAGTAATTAGTTTGATTTCCTTTAAAACAATGATTTATTTTGACATTTATAGATTTATTTTGAGTTTGATTTCTAACGGCTAATATGATTTATTTTGATTGAGATTTGATTTGAATTAGATTTATTTCGGGATTGATTTTTATCGTTTTACTTTTAGATTTATTTAGGAATTGATTTCTATTGGTTATTAGATTTATTTATTATAAGATTTCTATATTCACTTTATATTGGGATTGATTTTTATCGGTAATTATATTTATTTTCGGGATTGATTTTTTATCAGTATAGCTTTAAGATCGCCCCATTAGGGAAAGCCCTTGATCTCTATAGGCAATTAGATTTATTTAGGGATTGATTTATTAACTGACTTTTAGATCGTCCCCACAAAGGGGGAAGGGATTGATCTTTATTGGCTTTATAATTTATTAGGGATTGATCTTTTTTGGTATTAGTTTATGATTTCTTCGGCCTTGATTTCTATAGGTAATTAGATTTATTTATTATTTGATCTTTTCATTACTTTTTAGATTTTCCCGGGATTGATCTTTATTGGTTTTATAATTAACTCGGGATTGATCTTTATTGGCTCTTAAATTTGATTTATTCTGGTTTTGATTTCTATTGGTAATTAGATTTACTTATTATTAGATTTATTAACTGACTTTAGATTTCTCCGGGATTGATTTCTTTTGGTTTTTTGATTAATTAGGGATTCATCTTTATAGAATTAAGTTTATGATTAATTAGGTTTTGATCTCTATTGGTGATTAGATTTATTTATTACCCTTTTAGATTTTCCGAGATTGATCTTTATTGGCTTTATATTTTATTTTATTTTGGGATTGATCTTTATTGGCTCTAGTAACTCGGTTTTGATTTCTATTGGTAATCAGATTTATTTATTATTAGATTTTTATTCACTTTTTTGATTTCTCCGGGATTGATTTATTTTGGTTATTAGATTAATTAGGGATTGATCTTTATAGGATTAACTTATGATTATTTAGAGTTTGATTTCTATTGGTTTTTAGATTTATTTATTATTAGATCTTTAAATTCACCTTTTAGATCGTCCCCACAAAGGGGGAAGGGATTGATCTTTATTGGCTTTATAATTTATTAGGGATTGATCTTTTAATTCACTTTTTTGATTCCTCTGGGATTGATTTCTTTTGGTAATTAGATTTATCTCAGGGATTGTTTTTATAAGAGTTTTATTTAGATTAATTCTGGGATTGATTTATTTTGGTTATAAGATTTATTTATATTAGATCCTTATTACCTTTTAGATTTTCCCGGGATTGATTTTTATTGGCTATTAGATTTATTAGGGATTGATCTTTATTGGCTCTAGTTTATTCGTTTTGATCTCTATTGGTAATTAGATTTATTTATTATTGATCTTTTAATTCACTTTTATGATCTCTCCGGGATTGATTTTCTCTTGGTAATTAGATTTATTTAGGGATTGATCTTTATTGGTTTAACTTATGATTTATTTAGGATTTGATCTTTATTGGTTTAACTTATGATTTATTTAGGATTTGATCTCTATAGGTAATAAGACTTATTTATTATTAGATCTTTAAATTGCCTTTTAGATTTCTCCAGGATTGATTTTTATTGGCTATTAGATCTATTAGGAATTGATCCTTATTGGCTAAGTTTATGATTTATTGAGGTTTTGATCTCTATTGGTTATATGATTTATTTATTATTTGATTTATTAACTCTCTTTTTTGATTTCTCCGGGATTGATTTCTCTTGGTAATTAGATTTATTTCGGGATTGATCTTTTAATTAACCCTTTTTTTGATTTCTCCGGGATTGATCTTTATTAGCTTTATAATTTATTAAGGATTAATCTTTGTAGGTTTAACTTATGATTTATTTTTGATTTGATTTTTATTGGTAATTAGATCCGTTTTGGTTTAAATTCTCTTAGCTTGTGATTTATCCGGTTTTGATCTCTATTGGTAATTAGATTTATTAGTTATTGATTTATTAATTCACTTTTTAGATTTCTCCGGGAGTGATTTATTTTGGTAATTAGATTTATTTAGGGATTGATCTCTTTTATTCCTTTTAGCTTTTCCGGGATTGATCGTCCCCACAAAGGGGGATGGTTTTAAATTAAATTAGGGATTGATCTTTTTATTCCCCTTATCTTTTCCTGGGATTGATCGTCCCCACAAAGGGGGATGGTTCTAAATTAAATTAGGGATTGATTTATAAATTCCCTTATGATCTTTTCTGGAATTGATTTCTTTTGGTAATTAGATTTATCCCGGGATAGATCTTTATAGGTTTAGTTTATGATTAATTCTGACCTTGATTTCTTTTGGTTATATGATTAATTTAGGATTTGATTTATTATTTTCCCCTTGATTAACTTTGGGATTGATTTTTATTGGTAAGTTAATTTATTAGGGTTTGATCTTCTTATAAATTAGCTGTATGATTTCTTTAGGGATTGATTTATTAGGTTTTGATCTATTCTCTTTATTCCTTGATTTCTTTTGGGATTGATTTTTTCCCTACAGGCCCAGGTTTTATAATTTATTAGAGATTGATCTATTTATAAGTTAACTATTTGATTTATTAGGAATTGATCTTTATAGGTAAGTAAATCTATTCGGTTTTGATTTATTCTCTTTACTTTTTGATCTCTTTTGGAATTGATTTTTATTGGATTTATAATTTATTAGGGATTGATCTTTTTATAAGTTAGTTATTGATTTATTTAGGGATTGATCTTTATTGGCTTAAAGTTTAATTAGGTTTTGATTTATTATTTTACCCTAGATTTATTTAGGGATTGATTTTTTCCCTACGGGCCCAGGTTTATAATTTATTATGGGATTGATTTATCTTTTCCTTCTTGATCTCTTTTGGGATTGATTTTAATTGGATTTATAATTTATTAGGGATTGATCTTTTTATAAGTAAGCAATTTGATTTATTTAAGGGATTGATTTTTTCCCTACGGGCCCAGGTTTTAAGTTTAATTAGGGTTTGATTTATTCTCTTTACTCCTTGATTTATTTAGGGATTGATTTTTTCCCTACGGGCCCAGGTTTTATAATTAATTATGGGTTTGATTTACCATTTCTCTCTAGTTAAATCTGGTTTTGATTTCTATAGGTAAGTTAATTAATTATGGATTTGATTTATATTTTCCTTCCTTGATTTATTTAGGGATTGATTTAAATTGGTTTTATTTTTTATTAGGGTTTGATCTATAAATTAGCCTATTAGATCTATAGTGTGTAAGATTTTAAAAGGTAAATATATAAGTTCATACATAGAATAAATATTCATTTAAGTAACTAATAATCAATGATTTTTGATGTAAAGTACTTTTGATACGAGTTAAATTCACATAAAAACAATTATATGGTTATAAAGATATTTTGGTTTTAATGATCAAATGTCAAAATCATAATGCGAGAAATCGTGAAATAATTTATAAAGAACTGAACGGAATCTTCTAAGTAAGTTATGTTTGTAATCTATCTGGTAGAGTAAGGTTTAGTATTGGTGAAAGAAAGACCTATATCCAAGAGTAATATCTAATGGTATGAATAAAGATATATAAAGTCTAAGATAAAGATGTTTTTATAGTGTAAAGTACTGTAAAGGAAAATAACAAAGTATTAAGTATAAAGCAACTATATAAAAAAAGATAGTGTACCTTTTGTATAATGGGTCGGCAAGTTATAATTACTAGCAATTAAATGATTTTTTTGTATTTAGAAAATAAGTTAGTAGTTATAGACCTGAAATTGAATGATCTTTGCGTATCGGTTCTATTTTAGTAGTGATATTAAAATGAGAAAATATGGTGATTGTTGCAATAATCTCATTAAAGGTACGTAAAGCAAGTGAAAGGCAAATCTGATTCAACAATAGCTGGTTCTCTGTGAAATCTATTTAGGTAGAGTGATATCCATAAAACTAATATTTAGTGAAAAACAATAAAAGGCTCTTATAATCACTATGGTAATTTAGTTTATTGTAGTCTTATTAATCTTTACTATTGGGATATTAAACAGTCTTTAAATGATAAGGTTTAGAGACAAGTAGGAAACAGCCTATACTTCGTTCTAAGACTCTAAAATAATATAAATTGGTTTTAATACTATTTTCTATACTGAATAATATAAAGTGGGTTTGATACTAACTATCTTATAATCAGTTTGTACCAATTGAATGTTTGAAGATTAAATAGTAAGTTATAGTTTGTAGTAGATGATTCTCGGACCTTAATATTATGTTGTAGAACTAGAGACTATAAAAAAAGATTAGTTTGGTAATAGAGTATAATTGGTTTAAATTGATTTATTGGGATAAAATAAGTTAAAAAGACAAATTATGAAGAATGCTGGCATGAGTAATGTGAAAGGTTGTTAAAGCAATCTAGTCTAATCTAAGGTGTTATTATGAAGACGGACTCTAATGATTTTTTATCAGATGAGTATTTCTCCAATCGATTTTACGGTATTAAAGATCTATTTAGTATTATGATTAATTGAGCTTTTATTTAATTAGAAGTTTATTTTGGTTATAAATTCTGTTTTTGAGTTTATAATATAGTACTAGAAAGAATCATTGGATGTAAACCGTAATGTAAACCGACACTGGTAGATTTAATAAGACTAAAAATAAAACCAATCTTAAGGAACTCGGCAAATCTAAAGGGAAAATAAAAACGCCTTTAACGGATCTACAACTGTTTACTAAAAACACAGCACTATGCGAATTATAAAGATAACTAGAATATGGTGTGAAATCTGCTCAATGCTATCTTAAAAAATGTCTTGTAATATAAGATGAAAAATAAGATAGTAAATAGCTGCCTTATTTTGAGGGTTTCAAAGTAGCGAAATGCCTTGTCCACTAATTATGGTCTTGCATGAATGGGATAATGATAGATCAACTGTCTTAAGATTGGGGTTTATGAAATTGGATTGGAGGTGAAGATACCTTTTAGTATTAGTAAGACAGAAAGACCCTATGCAGCTTTACTATAACTAATTAGTTGGTAGGAATACATTTATGAATTAAGTTTAGGCTTATTTGGTGTAAATTCTATCTAATCCGAAATTTAACTTATAAGGTAAACGGAAACAGCTTTTAGTGGGTAGTTTTGATGGGGCGTCATCTTCACAAATAGTAACTGAAGAGTCTATAGCTTTTATGATAGATTTAATTCTCTTATGTTTAAGGTTTAAAGTCTAAATAAAAAGGTAAATAAATCGGTCTAGAATCGAATGTAATATCTGGAATACTTAGGTAAAGTTAATTTATAAAAAATAAAGATCTATATTGATTTATACTGGTTATAATCGTATATTGTAAAGGAAAACACTATAACTTTATTGTGATTATTGCTTAAGACAAAAGTGGTTAAAATGCAGGTTAAGTGTATTGAACATCTAATCGGCTTAATAAAGATTAGGGACAGCGAATAAAGTTACGCTAGGGATAACAGACTAATCTGATTAAATAGTTGATATTATAAATTAGGTTTGGTACCTCGATGTCGACTCAACTTATCCTTCAGGTAGTAATAGCTTGAGATGGTTATACTGTTCGTATATTAAAAAGTTACGTGAGTTGGGTTAAATACGTCGTGAGGCAGTATGGTTCTTATCTACTAATACGGGATTAATATTTTTGGTTGTAGCTCCTAGTACGAAAGGATCGGGGTTTCTTAATCTCTGGTTTAAACTAATTTCTAAATAGATAATTATATATAAGCTAAATTGAGTAAGTTGTAGTTCTGAATACATCTAGGAACGAAACAGGCTAAAACTATATTAAACTAGAACATTATTTACTATAATATTATATTTATTCCTTATTTTCTTTGGAGATTGATTATAATTGGTTCTAATTCAATTTTCATTATTAGTTATTTACTTTTAGATCTCTTTAAAGATTGATCTCTTTTGGATTTAAAACTATTTCCGAATTTGATTTATATTTCTCTTTACTTCTATTTAGTTTTTGATTTATTTAGATTATTTGATTTATTTAGATTTTTATCTCTTTTATTCCCCTAGATCTATTTGGTTTATCCTTTTAATACCTTTAACTAGATCTTTCCGGGAGTGATCTATTTGGTTTATAATAAATTCAGGGATTGATTTATTTATGCCCTTTAAGATCTATTCGTAATTGATTTCTATTGGTTTTATGATTTATTAGTTTTATTCCCTTTAATATTCTTTTAACTTGATCTATTCTGGGATTGATCTCTTTTGGTTTATAAATTAAATTAGGGATTGATCTTTAAACGCTCCTTAGATCTTTTATGGGATTGATTTCTCTAGTAAAATTGATTTATTTTGGGTTTGATTTTTAAAAGGATTAAGATTAGATTAATTTAGGGATTGATTTATTTTGGTTTATAGATCTATTCGGGATTAATTTATAGAGGATTTGCTTTTAGATTTCTTCGGGATTGATCTCTTTTGGTTATAAATTTTATTAGGGATTGATCTTTTAATACACCTTTTAGATTTATTAGGGATTGATTTATGTAGTTTAATTGATTTATTTTGGTTTTGATTTAAATTGGATTAACTTTAGATTTATTCCGGGAGTGATCTCTTTTGGTTCTAAAACTTATTAGGGATTGATCTTTTAACGACCTTTTTGATCTATTCTGGAATTGATTTATCTTGTTAAATTGATTGATTTAGGTTTTGACTTTTAAAAGAATTAAGCTTAGATTTATTTGGGATTGATTTATTTTGGTTTATTGATTTCTCCGGGTAAGATCTTTATTAGATTAACTTTAGATTTATTCTGGGATTAATTTATTTTGGTTTATTAATTTATTTCGGGATTGATCTTTATTGGGTTTAGTTTTATTTGTCTGGGATTGATCTCTTTTGGTAATTAGATTTATTTCGGTTTTAATTTATATAGGATTTTACTTGATCTCTTCTGGGATTGATTTCTTTTGGTAATTAGATTTATTTAGGGATTAATCTTTATTAGGATTTAGTTTTGATCTCTCCGGGATTGATTTTAATTGGTTTATTAATTTATTAGGGTTTGATTTATATAGAATTTAGTTTTGATTTCTCTGGGATTGATTTAAATTGGTCTATTAATCTATTTGTACATGATATTCGGTTTTATTTAGATTTATTACGGGATTGATCTCTTTTGGATTATTAGATTTATTCGGAATTGATCTTAATCGGTTTACTTTTAGATTTATTAGGGATTGATCTCTTTTGGTCATTAAATCTCTTTTGGGATTGAAATTTAGGGTTTATTTAGAGATATTTAGGGATTGATCTTTCTTGGTTTATTGATTAATTTAGGATTTGATTTTCTCGGAGTTTTCTTTTCCGGGATTGATCTCTTTTGGTAATTAAATTTATTAGGGATTGATTTTTCTCGGTTTAGTTTAGATTAATTCTGGTATTGATTTTTATTGGTTATTAAATCTATTCGTACATGATATTTAGGTTTATTTAGCTCTTTTCGGGATTGATTTCTCTAGGTTTATTAATTATTTCGGGATTGATCTTAATCGGATTACTTTTAGATTAATTATGGGATTGATTTTTATTGATTTTATAATCTATTTAGGATTTGATTTTTGGTTTTATTTAGATTAATTTAGGAATTGATCTTTTTTGGTTATTAAATCTATTTGGGATTTGATTTTTTTGAGTTTATTTCCGGGATTGATTTATTTTGGTAATTAATTAAATTAGGGTTTGATTTTTATCGGTTTAGTTTTAAGATTAATTTAGGGATTGATCTTTTCTGGTTTATATTTAAATTTAGAGATAATAGACTAAATTAGATTTATTAGGGTTTGGTGACTGAGTGGTTTAAGGTGTGATATTTGAGCTATCATTTAGTTTTTTCTAGCAAGAGTTCAAATCTCTTCCAATCCGATATTCTAATTGGGGTAATAGTTAAATAGGTTATAATTAGACTTTTGCATAGTTTAGTAATAGGTTCAAATCCTATTTATTCCAGATTTTTTTAGGGTAAATTGTTAATGTTGGTAGTTAACATTGAATTGTAGCTTCAATGAGTTTTTCTCTTCGCATGTTCGATTCGTGCTTTACTCAGATTTAGGTTTAAAGTTCTATTTAATTTATGATTTTAGCTTTAATACTTCTATAAAGGGTAAACTAGTTATTGGTTTAAAGTTCTATTTAATTTATGATTTATAGCTTTTAATTCCTCTATAAAGGGTAAACTAGTTATTGGTTTAAAGTTCTATTTAATTTATGATTTTGCTTTTTATACCTCTATAAAGGGTAAACTAGTTATTGGTTTAGATAGCTTAATGGTAAAGCCTCTTACTGTTAATAAGATGATAATGGTTCAATTCCATTTTTAAACGGTTTGATTAATTTAATGATAGAAAACTGGTTAATATAGCTTAATTTGGTAGAGCATTCACTTGTGGTGTGAAGTAGTTTGAGTTCAAGTCTCAATTTTAACCCTTTGATTTTTATAAGATTTGATTTTTTTTGGATTATAATATTTTATTCTATGCAACTTGTACTTGCTGCTAAATATATTGGTGCTGCTATTGCTACTATTGGACTTACTGGGGCTGGTATTGGAATTGCTATCGTTTTTGCTGCTCTGATTAACGGTACTTCTCGAAACCCTTCTCTTCGTAACACTCTTTTCCCATTCGCTATTCTTGGATTTGCTCTTTCTGAAGCTACAGGTCTTTTCTGTCTTATGATTTCTTTCCTTCTACTTTATGGTGTTTAGTTTGATATATTCTTTGGATTTGATTTTTAGATTACCTTTTGATCTTTTTAATTTAAGCTTAATTGTATTTAGTTTGATCTTTTTATCACTATTATTATTTGATTTATTTAATCTAGTTTAATTTGTATTTAGTTTTATTTTTTTATCCCTATTTACTTTTTGATCTATTTAATCTAGTTTAATTTGTATTAAGTTTGATTTTTATTGTTTTTGATCTTTGAATCTTAGCTTAATGGTTAAAGTATATGTTTTACACACATATGATATGAGTTCAATTCTCATAGTTTCAATTCCGATCGTAATTAGTTTGATTTTTTATTAGAATGATTTTTATCCCTCTTTTAATCGCCCCATAAAGGGGGAAGGGATTGATTTATAGTAATTAGTTTGATCTTTTATTATAATGATTTAAATGCCCTTATTGATTTATTTCGGGAGTGATTTATAGTAATTAGTTTTATATATAGTAAGAAAATAATTAATATTAGCCTTTTGATCTTTTTAATGTAGTTTTAATTCAATGGTAGAATAAAGGTTTTCGGCACCTTATATGTAAGTTCGAATCTTGCAATCTACTGGCCTTAATTTATTTCGGTTATATAATCTATTTAATTTAAGATTTATTTCAGTTTTTAGCTTATTTAAGGATTGATTTATTTTGGTTATATAATTAATTTCGGTTTAGATTTCTTTTTGTTTTATGATCAATGGTGTTTTAGATTTATTTTGGTTATATGATTTATTTTGGTTTAGATCTATTTCAGTTTAATTTAGATTATTTCGGGAGTGATTTCTTTTGGTATTAAATTAATTTCGGGATTGATTTATTTAGGACTTTCCTTTTAGATTTATTTAGGGTTAGATTTATTTTAGTTGTATGATCTATTTAGATTAAGATTTATTAGAGCTTTATTTAGATTTATTTTAGGGATTGATTTATTCGGTTTTATAATTAATTTCGGGATTGATTTATTTCAGTTTTTTATTTAGATTTATTTTGGTATAATTTATTTCGGTTAAGATTTATTAAGAGTTTTATTAGATAACTCCGGGATTGATCTCTTTTGGTTATAAAATTAATTAGGGATTGATTTATTTTGGATTTACTTGTTAGATTAGATATATTTAGGGTTTAGATTTATTTCGGTTCTATGATCTATTTAGATTAAGATTATTAAGAGTTTATTTAGATTTCCCCGGGATTGATCTCTTTTGGTTATAAAATTAATTAGGGATTGATTTATTTTGGATTTCCTGTTTGATTTATTTTGGGATTGATTTATTTTGATTCTATAATCTATTTCGGTTTAGATAATTAGAGTTTAATTTAGACTATTTCAGGGATTGATTTATTTCGGTTATAAGATCTATTCCGGTTAAAATTTATAAGATGTTTTATTTAGATTTATTTTGGTTATAAGATCTATTCGGTTAAGATTTATTTAGAGTTTAATTTAGTTTAATTTAGGGATTGATTTATTTTGGTTATATGATTAATTTTGGTTAAGATTTATTAGAACTTTTATTAGATTAATTTTGGTTTTGATTTCTTTCGGTTATATGATTAATTTTGGTTTTGATTTCTTTCGGTTATATGATTAATTTTGGTTTATTTCAGTTTAATTTAGATTATTTCTGGGTTTGATTTATTCGGTTTTAAGATTTATTTAGATTATTGATTTATAAGAGAGTTTTATTTGATTTCTTTCGGTTTTGATTTCTTTTGGTAATATGATTTATTTAGAATTAATTTTGGTTTAGATTTATTTAATGATAGTAGGTTAATGGTAAACTCCCTGTCTTCCAAACAGCTTATATGAGTTCGATTCTCATCTATCATAATTTCTGGTCCAAAAGCCAATTGTATTTATAGCTTAATGGTAAAGTCTTATCTTGTCATGATAAAGGTTGTCAGTTCGATCCTGATTGAATACGGTAAACTAGTTCTAGGTAGGTTAATCCTTAGGTAAGATATGTTACTTGCTACGTAATTGGAGTTATTCCTGATGAGTTCGATTCTCATACCTACCGAAAGATATATAAAATTCTGTTTATGATTTTTAAGTTAAGTTTGATTTATTTGGATTTGAATATAAGTTTAAATATAGATTAAATATTGCCTCTTTTATGGATTTATTATCTATTGAAAACCAGATTATAACCGATTGGAAGGTGCTTCCTTTGGGTGGAAGAAGATGTGAGTTCGAATCTCGCTGATCTGAAAAACTAGATCTATCCGGAATTGATTTTTCTTTGGATTTAAAGATCTATTTTGCTATTTTCCCTTGATTTCTTTTGGGATTGATTTTAATTGGTTTATATAATCTCTTTTGGGTTTAATTTCTAAAATGCCCTTAATGATCTTTTTAATGATTGATCTCTTTTGGTTATAAAATTAATCCGTTATTGATTTATAGACTCTTATTTGCTTTATTTAGATTTCTTATGATTGTAGATAGGTTAGTTCAATGGTAGACCGCTTGTTTTGTAATCAAGATGTTATGAGTTCGAGTCTCATACCTTTCGTATTTTCTGGACTTGATCTCTTTTGGCTTTATTATCTATTTGAGATTAATTTACCTTTATTATCTATTTCTGGAATTGATTTCTTTTGGCTTTATTCTCTATTTTGGATTAATTTCCCTTTATTATCTATTTCTGGAATTGATCTCTTTTGGTTAAATTATTTCTTTTGGGATTAATTACCCTTTATTGTTTATTTTTGGTATTGATCTCTTTTGGCTTTATTCTCTATTTTTGATTAATTACCCTTTATTATTAATTTCTGGGATTGATCTCTTTTGGTTAAATTATTTCTTTTGGGATTAATTAACCTTTATTGTTTATTTCTGGAATTGATTTATTTCTGGACTTGATTTCTTTTGGCTTTATTCTCTATTTTGGATTAATTTCCCTTTATTGTTTATTTCTAGTATTGATCTCTTTTGGTTAAATTATTTCTTTTGGGATTAATTACCCTTTTATTATTAATTTTTGGTATTGATTTTTTATTAACTTTATAATTATTAGTTATTGATTTTTAGATATTTTAGCCTAGATTAATTTAGGAATAAATATTTTATGACCCGTATTTAATATATGATCTATAGTAATGTATGATCTATAGTAATATATTGATTTATAGTAATTATAGTTTAATAAGCCTGTAATATGATCTATTGTAAGGTATGATCTATTGTAATATATTGATTTATAGTAATTATAGTTAATATGTCCTGTATATGATCTATTGTAACTTATGATCTCTATTGGTTAATTGATTTATTAGTTATAGATCTTTAATATCCCCTTATGATCTCTTTAGTGATTGATCTCTTTTGGTTAATTGATTTATTAGGTTATAGATCTATTCTCTATTACCTATGATCTATTTAATGATTGATTTCTTTTGGTTATATGATTTATTAGTTTATAATCTATTTGCCTCTAATATATGATCTATTTAATGATTGATCTCTTTTGGTTATATGATTTATTAGTTTATGATCTATTCCCCTTTAATATATGATCTATTTAATGATTGATCTCTTTTGGTTATATGATTTATTAGTTTATGATCTATTTCCCTTTAGTATATGATTTCTTTAGTGATTGATCTCTTTTGGTTAATTGATTTATTAGGTTATAGATTTCTAAAAAGCCAGTAATGATCTATTTAATAATAGATCTCTTTTGGTTATATGATTTATTAGTTTATGATCTATTCCCTCTAATATATGATTTCTTTAGTGATTGATTTCTTTTGGTTTTATAATCTCTTTATAATTGATCTTTTTATACACTAATTGATTTATTAGACCTTGATTTCTTTTGGTTATAAGATTTATTTATTGTTAGATTTATTCTATTCTCTCTTTTCTTTAGGCCTTGATTTCTTTTGGTACTAAAATTAATATATGTTTGATCTTTTAAGAAGTTTATTTTATCTTTATTCGGCCTTGATTTCTTTTGGTTATAAAATTAATTTAAGATTGATTTATTATATCTCCTCTTAGATCTTTTATGTGATTGATTTATTTTGGTTTATATGATCTTTTAAGTTATATGATCTTTTTAATTATATGATCTTTTTAATTATATGATCTTTTAACATCTTTAACATCTATTCGGCCTTGATTTCTTTTGGTTATAAAATTAATTTAAGATTGATTTATTATATTTCCTCTTTGATCTTTTATGTGATAGATTTCTTTTGGTTTATATGATTTTAAGTTATATGATCTTTTTAGTTATATAATCTTTTAACATCTATTCGGCCTTGATTTTAAATGGAATATGATCTTATTTGGGTAAAATTTCTTATGGATTAATACCCTAATAATTTCGTTATTGATTTCTCTTGGTTATATAATTAATTGGTTATTGATCTTTTCATGCACTAATTTGATTTCTTTAACCTTGATTTCTTTTGGTTATAAGATCTCTTTATAATTAGATTAATTGTATCTTCTCTTTTCTTTTAGGCCTTGATTTCTTTTGGTAATAAAATTTCTTTAAGATTGATTTATTATATACTTCCTTTTGATTTTTTTGTGATTGATTTTAAGTGGTTTATATGATTTTTTAACATCTTGATCTTTTAAGACCTTGATTTCTTTTGGTAATAAAATTTATATGTTTTTTCGAAGTCTATTTGCCTATATTTAAGGGTTTGATTTTTAAAGATTTATATGATTAATTAGTTTATGATTTTTTAGATCCTATATTGATTATTATCGGCTTTGATCTCTTTTGGGTATATGATTTATTTAGTTATATGATCTCTTTTGGTTATATGATCTATTTAATTATTAATCTATTTAGAAGTCTATTTTATGATTTATTCGCCCTTGATCTCTTTTGGTTATATGACTTATTTATTTTAAGATTTATTATATATTCCCTTTTGATTTTCCTGTGATTGATCTCTTTTGGTTATATGATTTATTTATTTTAAGATTTATTGTATACTCTCTTTATTTTAGGCCTTGATCTCTTTTGGTCAGTAAATTAATTAGTTATTGATCTTTAATATATTTACCCTATGATTTCTTTAGTTATATGATCTCTTTTGGTTATATGATTTATTTATTTTAAGATTTATTATCTATTCTCTAAAATTTAGGCCTTGATCTCTTTTGGATTATATGATTTATTTATTCTTAGATTTATTTAGTTATTCTTTTTTGATCTATTTAGTTATTGATCGTCCCCACAAAGGGGGAAGGTTATATGATTTATTTATTATTTGATTAATTGTATATCTCTTTAGTTTTCGGCCTTGATTTCTTTTGGTAATAAAATTTATATATGTTTGATCTTTTAAGGAGTCTCTTTTATGATTTCGTCGGTCTTGATCTCTTTTGGTAATAAAGATAAATTTAATATTAGATTTATTATATACTTTCTTTTGAATTTTCTGTAATTGATCTCTTTTGGATTATTTGATTTTTTTATTATATAGATTAATTCACTAATAATTTAGTTATTGATTTTCTTTGGCTATATAATATATTCGTTATTGATTTTTTTATCTACTTTTATGATCTATTTGACTTTGATTTCTTTTGGTAATTAGATTTCTTTATTATTGATTAATTGTATCTTCTCTTATATTTTAGATTTTTATTTCTTTTGGTTATTAGATCTCTTTAATATTAGATTTATTTTGTTATATGATTTATTTTGTTATATGATTTATTTTTGTTATCCGATTTAAATATCTTTTCGGCCTTGATTTTATTTGGTTATTTAATTTATATGTTTTCGAAGTCTATTTGGGTTTGATTTTTAAAGATTAATATGATAAATTTGGTTTATCTCTTATTTAGATTTAGGCCTTGATTTCTATTGGTTTTAAAATTTATCCATGTTTGATTTATATTCTTACTAATTTGATTTATTCGTTTTTGATTTCTATTTGGCTGAGAATTATGATTTTTTAGACCTTGATTTCTTTTGGTAATAAAATTTATATGTGTTTGATTTCTAATTTCACTAATATGATCTCTTTGGCTTTGATTTCTTTTGGTTTTAAAATTTCTATATGTTTGATTTATACTTTTCTAATATGATTTTTTAGGCTTTGATTTCTTTTGGTAATAAAATTTATATATGTTTGATCTTATGGTCTAATGGTTATGATAATCCCTTTTCATGGGTTTGACATCAGTTCGATTCTGATTAAGGTTATAATGGACTAACAGATATGATGGTTCGTATATATAATTGCAGATTATAATCTATTGCGGGTTCGATTCCCGGTTAGTTCTAGTTTTGGAATAAAAATCTATTTAAAGATAAATTATTAAGTAATTATCCGTGTTTGATCTTGTTTGGTTTAAAATCTATATTATGTTATAAATAAATGCGATATTCTGAACGATCCCGATATCAGGCTTTTTCTTTTCATCTAGTCCAACCTTCCCCTTGACCTTTTGCAGTTTCATTTGCTCTTCTGGCTCTAGCTCTTAATCTTGGGCTAACTATGCACGGTTATATTGTTGGAATGCAATGAGTTTTCTTTAGTATTTTCACACTTCTTTTTAGTATGACACTTTGATTCCGGGATATTATTGCAGAAGCTACTTTCCTTGGTGATCATACTATTGCAGTTCGAAAAGGTCTAAATTTTGGGTTTATTCAATTTGTACTGTCTGAAATTCTTATTTTTGCTGGTATTTTTTGAGCTTATTTCCATTCTGCTATGAGTCCGGCGATTGAAATTGGTTCCGTTTGACCTCCAATTGGGATTGATGCTATTAGTGCGACTGAACTTCCTCTTCTTAATACTGTAATTCTGCTTTCAAGTGGGGCTACAATTACCTATAGTCATCATGCAACTATTGAAGGCTCTCGTAATGATGCTCTAATTGGGCTTTTCTTTACTTTCTGGCTTATTGTTATTTTTGTTTGCTGTCAATACGTGGAATATATTACTGCTGGGTTTACTTTTGCTGATGGAGTTTATGGTGCTGTTTTCTTTGCTGGAACAGGTCTTCACTTTATTCATATGGTTATGCTTATTGTTATGCTTGGAATTTGTTTTGTTCGTATGTACTATTATCACTTCACTACTAATCACCATGTTAATTATGAGACTACAATTCTATATAATCATGTCCTAGATGTAATTTGACTTTTCCTTTATATTGTGATGTATTGATGAGGTGCTTAGATTTACTTATAGATATTCATTACTAACTTCTTTTATAATCCTAGTTTTATTGTAATTTGTATTTAATTTTGTAATAATGCCTCAATTTGTTCCTTTCTTTTTTCTGAATCAACTATTTTATGGATTTACTCTATTTTTCTTTCTAGTGTATATTATGTCTAACTATTTTCTACCTAGCATTGTTGAACTTAAAGTAAGTCGTATTTATGTAAGCTAATTGGATTTAATGATTTTTAAAGTCCTAAATCTATATCTATTTAATGAGTAGTTTCTTTTGGTTAAATAATTAATTATGTTTATTTATTCCCCTCTTGAACATTTTGAAATTTATAATCTTTTTACGTTTGGAAATGAGATTGTGTCTTTTACTAATAACTCCTTTTACCTTTTTGTGGTTCTATTTACTATTGTGGCTCTTTGACTAGTTTCTTTTAGTAATGTAAAACTAGGTGGTAATATCTACTCTTATTTTCTTGAGGGTACTTATGATACTATCTCTAATATGGTTTCAGGTCAAATTGGCTTTGGGGCTGGTAAATATTTCCCGCTTATCTATTCTCTTTTTATCTTTATTGGGACTATTAATCTAATCGGAATGCTACCTTACTCTTACGCTATTACTGCTCAACTGGTATTTGTAATTAGTCTAAGTGTTCTAATTTGATTTGGAGTAACTCTTACTGGGTTTTATACTCAGGGTATTGCTTTTATG
>JAJMKA010000081.1:0-53281 GCA_030563805.1 Ruyongia namnaoensis
TTTTTTTTTTTTTTTTTTTTTTTTTTTTGTCAATTTTTTTCTCACTACTACTACACTACTACTACAAACCTACAAAGAAAGAACAGTTTATCATTAATTTTAAATAGTATAGCTCATTAATCATTTATAAATCATTCCAAATAGCCTTTTCTAAAGAATCACTTGTTCTCTTAATTTGTTTAAAGAATCCCATACTGATCAATTCACCACATTTTTGTAAAAATAATACTAAAACCAATTTATCCCATTTATCATCATTTGAATCTTTATCACTATTGAAAAAATTATAGATATAATCAAATCTTTCTTCATCATTTAAATAATTTTCTAATATTTGTTCTGGACTATCTAATAATTGATTTAAAGAATTCATAATTTTTTCTCTTTTTAAAGAATGTTTAAATGCTTGATAAAAATCAAAAATATTTAAATGAAGATTTGTTTCTCTATAAATATGAAATAATTCAGCCAATATTGGATTAACAGCATTATCTAACTCTCTGATCAATGGATGATGTGATTCTGATATTAAATAATGTTCTGGATTAGTTAATGTTTGTTCTAATGTAAGTCTTGTTTGGGGTAATAATGATGATATTGTTAAATCAACATTATCAATAACAAAGAATTCATTAAATAAAAATTCAAAAGGATTTTTAATATAAGATTTAAAAAAGGATTCTAAGATAAAGGCAAACTTATCAATTATTTCCCTTTGATCAATTTTAAATTGAAGTTTTAAACTTTCATCATTACATGATAAATATTTTTTTTCTAATGATTTTAAAACTTCTAAATCAATTGAATTAGTTAATTTTTGATATAATAAATTAACAAATTTATCATTTTCTGAATGAATTGATATCTCTTTTAAAAGTTTTTCTAAATTAGATAATGATATAGATTTTAATGAAATTAATAGTTCATTAATGTATTGATTTTTTATTAATGTATTTCTTGAAGTTAATTTTGAATAAATTATTAAATAATCAGTTTCATTCTCATTAATAAATTTTGAAAGAATCAAAGTTATTAAATTAAAAATAGATCTGAATTGACTTGTATTGATTTTAAATTCATTGATTGAAGCACATATTAAATTTTTTAAATAAATATTATCATTAAGTAAAGTTAAAATATTTTCAGGATTTGAATTATCATTAATCAATTTTTCAATATATTTTTTAAATGAAGGTAACATTCTAATAGCTGTGAAATATTCACTATTTATGTCATCTGTTTTTTCAATTATTGATGGAATTATTGATAATGGTTGATTAAAGAAAAATGACATTTTTAAAAATTTTAAAACTTTTAAAAATTCTTCAATATTTTTAACAGAATTTCCAAATCTATAAATCAAAAGTTTTATACTTTCATTACTAAATAAATAATTGTTTTCATCATTAAGTAATAATTTACTAACGATTTCATTAATTATTATATTTGTTTTTTCAATTTTAAATTGATGTAATTTCAAATGATGATAATTATTATTGTCTAATTTTTTAGTGAAATTTTTCATATTTGTACCAACATTAAATATTAATTTAAATGGAATTCTATCAGAAAATGAATGAACTAATCTTAAAATATTATTCAATAAAGGGATGTTAAATGAATCAATATCTTCAAAAATCAATAAAATTCTTAAAGATGAATCATTAAAAGTTTCACCAGATTCTTCAAAGTAACGTTTGCACCACTCAGAAACAATATCTAAATCAAAAGGCAATCTTCTATCAAATAACCAATTAATATTTGCATTTCTATCAGTTGATTTATGTTTAATTACTTGTTCATCATCTTCATCTTCATCATAGTTATCAGAGAAATCATCAGAATCATAGTTTTCTTGATTAGCACCTGTTCTTTTTTCTTGTTTTAATAAATCATTTGGACCTTTATTTGATAATATTGTTTGAACAATTGATTTTAGAGCAATTTTTATTGTTGTTATTTCTTTTGAATTCATTAAAATAATTCTATTATCTGGATTCTTTCTTAACTTCTTTTTAAGATCAGTAATAAATTTTGAACTATTGGTTATATTTGAACCTGACAATAATAATATAGTATCTACTTCTTCAGAGATGGGATGTTCAATAACATTGATGATATTATTTAAAGTTTTATCGTTTATATCTTTAGAAGCTTCCTTTGCTATAGTTTCTTGATTTGATATTGATTCTTGATATAGATCATACCTCAGTTTAACATTTTCTATAGGTTCATGACCACCCAATAGTCTCAAAAAGGGTATTTCTGAACCATGAGGTAGCATCAGACCTTCATTAGATATCAATGCATCTTGTTGTAACTTTTGGCGCTTGAAAGATCTATCCAGCGTGTAAACGGTCTATTTGATATTTTCATAAATGTTAGTTTGCTAAATCTTATTGATCTTGAAAGGGAGAACGACTCAATCAAAGACTGTGGTAATACTCTGTTGTGAAAGAAGAGATACATACACTCTGAGACTGATTGAATTGGGACAAGTTCATTCTTCACAAAGGGAGGTTTTCTATTGGATGAATTGTTGTATTTTGTTTGCTTTTGATGAATTTTGAATTTTTGAATTTTGGTGATGTTTTTTTTTCTGTTTTTTTAGGCGAGAGATATAAAATTTTAGGCAGGGAGGGGATGAAATACAAATTATTTAGGCGGGCGAAAAAAGAAATCTCTGCCTAAACCTGTCAACTTTTCCTTCTAGCCTCTGCCTAAATTCGCAGTCCTTTTTAACAGTAAAAAAAAAAAAACAATAGAAATGAGAAATGATAAAAAATTATATAAAAGCTTTGACGGTTGCCACTTCTTAATTTCATAAAAATTGTTCAAAGGAACTATCCTCCCTTTATTTATCCATAATAATCACCATAAACTTTAGGGATTAAAATAGTTTATACGTACCATGTCTCCTGCTATCAAAGCTATAGAGAAAAGCACTTCTCTGGATGAACTTTTTGAGTTCTTTCCTCTTCCAATCAACCAAGTTGAAACTTCATTTGCTCTTCCTGGTACTGGAAATGATGAATTCTCTCCAATCTTTAGAAATTCTTATTTTAAAAACAAAGAAGGTCAAGAACCAGTCGGAAAATTCTCTGATAAATATGATACTTTTTATGCTTTATTCCAAGATAGTGTAAAAACTTTTAAAAATGATGATCTTATTGGTTATAGAGCTTTTGATAAAAAATCAAACTCTTTTGAAGAAAAATATACTTGGGAAAGTTATGAAACCGTTAGTAAAAAGAGAGATTATGCTGGTTCTGCATTTGTTCACCTTGTTGAACAATATGCTCCTGAAAAAGTTGGTGACTTTATCTTAACTCTTTTCTCTGGAAATAAACCTGAATGGATTATTAGTGATCTTGCTTCACATGCTTATTCTATCCCAAATACTCCTTTATATGATACTCTTGGTTTACATTCAACTGAATATATTCTAAATTTAACAGAATCTCCAATAATTGTTTTATCAAAATCAAAAATTGATAGAATTTTAGAAATTAATCAACATAGTTTAAAAATTTTAATCTCTATTGAAGATCTTGATCCAGAAGAAGATAGTTTATTATTTAAAGAATGTGAAGCTAAAGGTTTGAAATTATTAGATTTTAAAACTTTATTAGATATTGGTAAACATAATCCAAAACCTCATGTTCCTCCAACTGCTGAAACTTTATACACTATTACTTTTACTTCAGGTACTACAGGTACTCCAAAAGGTGTTGAATTAAGACATAAACATATTTGTGCTGGTATTGTATTTTTATTTGCCCATGTTCCAATTCCTGAAAATCCAACATCATTAGTTTTTCTTCCATTAGCTCATGTTTATGAAAGATTTAAAATTGTCTATGAATTAACAAGAGGTGGTAGAGTTGGATTCCCTCATAATCCCGAAAACCCAAAGACATTCTTAGAAGATATAAAGATTTTAAAACCAACTCATATCAGTTCTGTTCCAAGATTATATAATAGAATTGAAAGTGGTTTAAAGGATAAAATTAAAAATACTCCAGGTATTATTGGTAAAATTTTAAGATTTTCTGTTAATTATAAATTAAATCATGATGATGATGAATTCTTTGTTTCAATTTTAAATAAATTTATTTTAAGTAAAATTAAAGCACAAATTGGTTTTGAAAATTTAGATTTCTTAATTAGTGGTGGTTCACCATTAGAAGGTGATACAATCTTTTATTTAAGAAAAGTTTTAAATTGTGGTATGCATCAAGGTTATGGTTCATCTGAAACTTTTGGTGGTATTGCTATTTCAATTAAAAAGGCTAAACCAGAAGATTTATCAAAGATTGGTTCAATTGGTATTACAAGTGAATTTAAATTAAGAAATTTACCAGATCTTGAATATTCTTATGATTCAAATAGAAGTGGTGAATTATTATTAAGAGGTCCACAAATTTTTTCAACATATTTCAAAAATCCTGAAGCTACTAAAGATGCTATTGATGAAGAAGGTTGGTTTTCAACTGGTGATATTGCTAAAATTGATAATGATGGTAGAATTCAAATTATTGATCGTGTTAAAAATTTCTTTAAATTATCTCAAGGTGAATATGTTGCAAGTGAAAAAATTGAAAATTTCTATTTAAGTAATAATGCTTTTACAAGTCAATTGTTTGCTTATGGTAATTCATTCCAATCTTATTTAATTGGTATTGTTGGTATTGAATTACAACCTTTATTTAATTATTTAACTAGTCATAAATTTAAGAAATTTGATACATTAGAAAAATTATCAATTAACTTAAATGATTTAGAATTAAGAAAATTTGTTTTATCTGAAATGAATGCAAATATTAAACATACTGGTTTATTTGGTTTTGAAAAATTAAAAAATATTCATATTGATATTGAACCATTTAAAATTGAAGATGAAACTATAACACCAACATTAAAATTAAAGAGAAATAATGCTCAAAAACTTTATCAAAAAATTATTGATGAATTATATGCTGAAGGACCTATTGTTTAAACTATAAATGGTTTATTTGTGATTTTATTGTTATCATTGCTAACTTGTTTCCCCTCATGTTTTGTTTTGAAATTTTTTTTGTTTGTTTGATTTAAGTAACAGTCCATTTTCCAACTTATTTTATAGATAGTATACATTATGAACCAACCAATTATATGGTAGGTTTATATTTATATCAATGTTGTTATTGTTGTTGTTTTCTTTAAGTTAAGTAACTATAAACTTGATCTTAATAAGTCTTTTATGTGTTTTATGTTTTATGTTTTATGTATAAAGAGAAATAAATTTACAGGCACTAGTGTAATAATATTAAAAAAAAAAGTATATATGTAAAATTTAATTTCAATCACCATTTAGGGAAGATATATATAATCATTAATGAAGAAAAGAATAAAACTAATACTAAACCAAATAATTTTAAAACATCTAAAAATGATAATGATTCAATAGTTTTTGATAAATTATTACTAGATTTTAATAATTTTTTACTTGTTACTTCAAGACCAACTTCAGCAGCTTTTAAAAAGTTTTGATCTTCTTGTATTTTATCATTAAATGCATTAGCACCATCTTTAATACCTTTAACAAATCCTAATATATCTTTTAAAATATCTTCTTGCTTTTGGTCTTCATAATTTAATTTTTCATCAAAAGTCATTGGAGTTTTTGATTCAGCTTTTGATTTAGTATTTCCTGAAAGTAATCTTTGTTTTAATTCACTTAAATTACTGTCTTCTTCTTGAGCTTCTTTTTCTTTGATTAATTCTTCTTGTTGTTCTTTTTGTAATTCATCAGCATCATTAGTCTTGTGTAAATCAACAGATAATCTTCTTTTATTTAATTGATCAGATTTTATTTTTGTAGCTTGTAAAATAAATTTATCTTCAAATTGTGAATTAACAATATTTTTATTATAGTTGAATAATTGAGGTTTTAGTTGTTGTGAACTTTGATTTATGATTTGTGATCGTATTATATCTGAATTCTATATTTATATGTTTTGTTTGGTTAGTAAATAGTTGTTGTTTTAATTTTAGGGTTCAATTTAAAATAGGATACTAACTTTATCATGTTTTACTGAGTTAAGATAATTTAAAAAAGCAATTTGATCTTCTTTGTTTGAATTATCAATGTGTTCATAGTTCTGTTCGAATACGAGGTTCGATATTATGGATGACATTGTTCTTTTGGTTATTAAATATGTTGTTGTTTACGTATACTATTTTTTAATTTTTATTTTATTTCTGAAAAAACACAGATTTTATTAGAGAGCAGATGAAAAGTTTTGAAATATAATCGAAAGCTATTGGACTATCGTGAAATTAATGATATGGTGAATCTACTAGGAAAAGAAATGAATTAATCAAAAGTCTATTTGTATATATTTAAAGAGGTTGTTATATGAAATGAATTTATGCCAGTCTACTATCAAACGACAACATGTAGGATCCAGTTGCGGTTAGCGAAAACGGCAGGTATGACTCTGGGCCCCCTGTGACTTTAAGACAAGAATACCAAAACCATGTTACTTGGGGGGACAGAACTCAAAGTCAAAACGACTAAAAATTGCTGTTATTTGAATATCATAAGTTTTAGAAACAAGAGGCCTATAAAGAATTTAATAGGAAAAAGAGAGAAAAGTTTTTTGGAATTTTTTTTTAAAGAAGATTTTTTTTAGGCTGAAAACATCTGAACACCATTTAAATTCTATTAGTAAGGTTGATTTCATTTCAATAGAGTGTGTATTCTTTTTGGTCTCTTCATTAGTCAATCAAACTCTATTTATATCAAGAACTGCTGTGTTTGGCAACTTTCCTCTTTATTAGAGAAATAAGTATATTGAATTCCATTTAAAATAGTATTATAAACTTCAATTGACTGTCCTTTTTGCCCCCCTTGATCTCTAAAGGCGAAAAGATAGATAAAGATGGATGAACAATACAAGAAGGTATGTAATCAAATGAGAGGTTCAGGTTCAGGTTCATGTCAATATAGCTTGATTTGGTGTTTTGTTTTGTCTTAGTCTTAATATTTTGAAATACTAACTGTTTTGTTGAAATAGAGTGGTAATGATGCATTTGCAAACAAAGACTATGAATCTGCAATTAAAGTAAGTTTAACTATTTATATTAATTATGAGTCTCAAAAGATATAAATACTAACAAGGATTAATGAAACCAATAGTTTTATACTCTAGCGTAAGTAAATGGTTATCTGTTTTGTGTCATTATAGAGTTTATTCAATCATCACTTTAAGATAGAGAATATTTTACTAACATTCTAATAGAATCAAAGAGAACCCTAGAAAAGATGTCTTTTACACTAATAGAGCACTTGCAATGCTTAAGTTCGATGATATAGAGAATAACCATCAAAGAATTCGTAAGTAACTTTTTAATATAAGTTTTTATTCATCTTTTAAATGTCATTAACTAACAAATCTATTTCAAATTTTTAATTTAGTTGATGATTGTGAAAGAGCAATAGAGATAGATCCATCAAAATTTAAAGCATATTATTATCAAGGATTGGCTCATTTAAAGATAAAGAATCCTAAAATGGCAATGGAAAAGTTAAATACTGCATATAAGATAGCACTAAGTACTAATGCTACAAATTCAATAATTAGTTCCCATGATAATTTGTTAGTTGCAAGAAGAGAATTATCTGAAAAAATACAAGAAGAAAAATTCATGAAATTAGATCATTATTATGAAGTTTTAAGACAACTGATTCAACATGATTATAAAAGAAAATATCTAGAAGTTCAATATTCTCAAAATAAAACAAATGAATTAAAAGAACAAGAACATACTGATTATCAATTATTGGCTGAAACTTTCAAAGTAAGATATCCTAATGAATTTAAAGAAGAAGCACCATATCATTTAAGAGATCCAATAAGTTTTGAAGTATTTATAGACCCAGTAATAGCTCCTAGTGGTGTTACTTATGAAAGAAGATGGATACTAGAACATTTAAAAAGTTTTAAAAGAGACCCTTTCTCAAATGAACCATTATCGCCTTCTCAACTATATCCTAATCTTGCTGTGAAGGAAGCATGTGAGTTGTATTCAAAACAGAAGGATGCAGATATATAAGTTTCCTTCAATAATATAGCTAATAAATAATAAAAAATTGCACGTGACTAATGAATGGTGTCCGGATTTTCTGTAAATAATTTAAGTAAACAAATTCGGGAACAACAAACCACCAAATAACTCTAAAACATAACAACAATCACAAATTATAATTGGTCTAAATATGTCATATGCACCAATTGCTGTAGATGTTGATGAAGCTGATGCTGTTGTCCTTCAAGAAGGATTCAATAAAACCCGTGATCTAATAGCTCAAATCAGTCAATCATTGAATCGGATCTCTCAATCAACATCAAAATCTGAACAACTCCTGAAACCAATTATTGAAAAAAATAAGAGATTAGCAGTATTTAAGAAAAATATTGATGATAGTTTATTAGCAGTTTCTAATGTTCAAGGTATTGCAAGTGAAGCTGCTATTTTTGAAACAAAATTAGGTGAAAGAATAGATAATGCTAAATCATATATTACTGCTCTTCATAGAAGTGAAGATATTTTACAAAGACTTTCAGAGAGTAGTGATAGTGGTGAATATCGAGGAATATCTGAAAATCTATCAAAAACTATATTAGATAGTGAAATGAAATTGAAATTGCACTTTAAAGAATTGATTCAACCTGAATCTCAACCTTTTGATCCTCAAGTCTTTATTAATGAAAGAAAACCTTTCCCATATATTGATGATAATAAAATTAAAGAATTGTTTTATATTTTAAGTTATTTTAATGAAAATTCAAAATCTATTGATTCTACTTTGGTAGATATAAGATCTAATTTAATTAATAATAGTTTAGCATTTATTGAACCATTTACAAAACACATAAAAAAAGGTGAAAAAGTCCCATATGAAAAAGGTAGTAATGGTATCAACAATTATACAGAGGCTTTCTTAGGTTTTATATCAAATGAATATGCTTTATTGGAAGATCTTTATAAAGAACCTGATATGATACAGAAAAATTTTAAATTAATAATGAAAGCTCCAATAGATAATTATGTTAGAATAGTAAATAACATTACCTCGTCAATTCAAAAGACATTAACAAATGATGGATTATTAGCTTTTGAATGTATTGATAATTCTATGAAAATATTATCTTTACTAAGAAGTAAAACAATGGATCAATATGCTGGAATTCAAGATTGTTTAGAAAAATGCAGAAGTATTGCACGTTCACTATTTAAAGATTTATTAAAATTTACTGAACAAAGAGTAAATTCATTAACAGCATTACCAAATGATAATGGTATTTCAGAGGTTACTGTTGAAGTTATGTCAAAAGCTAGAAAATTTTCAGAATATAAGGATGGTTGTTTAGCTGTTATGAAAAATGGTATGACAGCTGGTGCTTGGATTCCTAGTCCTAAACCTACTTGGTTATCAACATTTTCAAGTATCAGTCAAACTACAGTTATCAATGATGATTCCCCTACAGAACTTTTATCTTCATTCTTTTCTGATGTTATTGATTGTTTAATAGTTTCTTTAGAAATAAAAGCTCTACAATTATCTAAGAAAAAACAATCCATTGGTTATTTCTTAATTACAAATATAACGTTAATTGAACAAGTTGTTTCTAGAAGTGAACTTTCAAGTATATTAGGAACTGTTGGTACTACACGTTTAGAAAAATTAAAGAAGAGAGCATTAAATTACTTCTTAACTGGATGGAAACAAGCAGCAGCATATTTACTTGATGTCAACGTCGTTGGTAAATTAACATCAAAAGATAGAGAAGCAATTAAAGAAAAATTCAGAAACTTCAATACAGAATTTGATGAATTAGTAAAGAATTATAGATCATACAATATTACTGACCCATCATTAAGAGTATTTTTATGCAAAGAAATCTCCTTCATTAAACCTTTATACCATAGATTCCATGATAAACATGTCACTGGTGACTTTTCAAAGCATACTGACAAATATATCAAATACAGTAATCGTGACTTTGATAAGATTTTAGACTCTTTTGGTCAATGATTTTAACTAATGAAGTATTTGATGTTACAAAGAAAAAACCACACTCAAAAAAATTTATAAAATTGTTAAACAAATCAATATATACAGTAAAATTATAGTATTAAGAAGTTAAAGTAGAAATCAACTAAAATTGGCATTTTCAAAAATATTAGACTCATTAATTGTATTTCCTCCAAACATTGTCTGAGCAACTTCTAAAGCAATTTTATCATCCATATAACCAGTATCATCATCGTGAACTTTTGCAAGATAAGACTGATCAATAGCACTTAACATATTATTATTGCTGCTAGAAGTTTCAATAGAACGTTCAACTGTTTCTGGGCTTGTATTATCTGAGGTTCCAGTGCTTGCTGTACCGATACTTTCTCTTAACATAGAGTGGAATGTGTCATTTCTTGAAAAGCTTGTAACACGATTATTCTCATAGTTAAGACTTTCAACATTATTATCTATTGGATCATTATTTGAAACCATCAAATCAAAATCTTGAAAATTAAGAACTCTAGACATATTATCATATGCACTGTTCATGTTGAGGAAAGGATCACCTATTTCATCAAATCTAGAGAAATCAGGAGATAAATAATCAAACTTGGATTGGTTATAAGCATCAACTAATCCAGTCCACATTTCAGTAATAGAATCAGCTTCTGGTCCCTTGTTGACTATCTCTGTGATAGATGGGAAATTTGTTTCATAGATTTGGTGGTTTTGTTCTTGTAATAGTTGATTTTCATATTGAATTTTAGCAACCTTCTTATGTAAATCTTCAATTTTTGTTCTAAAAGTAACATTTAAGTAATCTTCAAATAAATTATGTAAAAATACTAATCTCCAACAAATGAAATATTTATGTGATAACTTTGAACAATAATGAACATATTCCTGAATTCTTAATAATAGTTGTTCACCATAAGTAATATCTCTTCCAATAGGTCTCAACCATTCTTCCAAACTTTCAGAATCTTTCATGGTGAAGTTTGGTAAACTAACTTTGATATTGAAAAGATTTGTTAAATCTTTTGCACAGAAAGAGGATACTGCCTGCAATACCCTTTTTGATGTATCAAATATAATAGCACCTAGAAAAGCTTCAATATTTAATCTCTGATTAAATCTAGCAGGATCTTTGGCATACTCAGAACATAGTCTGAAAATTATTAGTGCTGTTTCAGTAGCTTTATTAGAGTATTTTTCTATCAAACCTAGTTCCTTTGGTTCACATGCTAAAAGAAGTAAATAATAAGAGATATAATGAAGAGCATACAGTTTAACTTTCAGTATTAGTTCTTTAACTTTTCTTAATTTTGTCATTGGAGAATCATTTGGATCTTCAAAATTTGTAAGTTCAGATAATGGTTGATACTTATTGATAGTAATTTCAACATTTTCAATTTTAGCTTCGATCTCAGATCTCTTTGGATAATGTTTTATTCTTTGAAATGTTTTTACCAAATCTCTTACTAACAATGTTACTTCATGTTGTTTTTTGAATGATTCAACAACCATTCTTTCCATTGGACTGTCTTCAGATTTAACAGATGGTAATAAAGTATCATATTCATCATCAATCAATAAAGGAGAACCAAAGTTCAAAGATTCTAAAGCATCTAAATACATAAGTTGATACCAAATCTTTCTCCAAATAGAAACTGTTGCATCACTTTTAACAATTTTAAACCTTATAGGATCACGATGTAAACCATGCATTTTAGCCATTTGAACAATTAAAGCTAAGAAAATTGTTGAATCAGTACTTTCATCTGCATCTTCAGGAGCATAATATCTATAAAGTCTCAATACTAACAATGCCTGTATATGTTTTAAAGTTGGTTTTCTAAGAGCATTAGCTGATGCAATACATGATTTAGAATATTCAATATATACTGGGTTGATTTGGACACCTGATTTCAGCAAAGTTAAAACATCATGATCTGTAACACTTTCATCTGGTTTGGTATTAACAGGTAATGAAATAAAAGATATTCTTAAAACACATAGTAATAAAGAGACAGTGACAAATAAAGAAGGATTGGAAATGAATATTTGTGCTTTGTTTGTTTCTGGTTCAATAAATATAATTGAACTAATATTTTGTCTGAAAGCTTGTTCATCGACAAAAGGAACAAACACGTAGGCATTTTTGAAAAAATTATCTATCAACAAATCTAATAAAGGTTTTGGAGGAAGAATCTTATTAATTGCTGTTACTAGTTGAACATTATCTTTAGAAAATATTGGATCAAAGACATTAGAATTATCAGAGTTTGTCAATGGAGCAGCACAACCTTGAATTGCACCGTCACCAAATTCCTGTAGTGCAGTACCATCATATAAGAAATGTTTCTCAAAATTAACACCATGAAGTTGACTATCTAAATATTTTTTGAATAAAGCACTTAAAATTGGATCCTTTGAAACAACGGCCATATAACTAGTAGAACCATAATGGGCCATCTTATTCTCTTTCAATAAAAGAACATCAAAATCTTCAGTCAATCCAACCATTGGGTCCTTATCATCAGCAGTTTCATTTGGTAAATGAATATTAAGACTTTTTAATCTATCTCTATCTATAGTACTATTTGGACTAATACTTCCATCACTTCCTCCTTTATCACTTATAAGGTCTTCAACTAATCTCTTAAGTTCGTTGTTCTTTTGTTGTAAAGTGAAGATTTGATCTCTAAGTTCTTGTGCATCACTGTTTTGTGCCCAAGGTTGATCTTCATATAGACATAGATGTGTAGTGTTATTCTTGACACAACTGGAGCAATGAGGTTTTGCTCTATCAC
The DNA here is from genome assembly GCA_030563805.1 of Ruyongia namnaoensis. Lineage (NCBI taxonomy): Eukaryota > Fungi > Ascomycota > Saccharomycetes > Phaffomycetales > Wickerhamomycetaceae > Ruyongia > Ruyongia namnaoensis. Next base: position 12,883 of record JAJMKA010000081.1, read on the forward strand.
ATTTCATCTTTCTCTTCCTACATACTGAACAGACAGTTGGAATTCTGTTTCTTTTCTTCTTGGGCTTTATAACAAAATCTGAATCACTCATTGTCAATGTGTTGTTCAATTATAACAATTGAAGAAAGTAAAGGGTTTGTTAAAGAGATGAGTATTATTTTTTGGTGGCAAATTTTGTTTATATTTTATTAGCATTTATGCTTGCGGGTTTACTGGGTTTAATAACTAGTTTTCATATAAGAAAAAAAACTGCTGCTAGTGAAAGATGATGATCCCAAAAATTCAAAGGCAGATCATGTTGCTGTGTTCAATAGGTTACTGTATATCGTTATTTAAGAATTGTCCCATTTACATACTTACAGGAATGTCAAGTGGTTGAGTGTAGAGTTTAATTGTAAATAAATTATGCATTGAAAAAACAGATAAATACTCACTATTTATGTGAATTGAAAATAAAGGGTTTAAAATAAATTATTGATCAGGTTTTGATTTCTTACCTGGTGGATACCTAGGCATTCCTAACTGTCTTTTATTATTCAAAGATGGATTATCATATCTAACTGAAGAAGGAGTTTCATTATTATTGCTTGTTCTTTTAATTGGTGTTGATTTATGAGGATCAACTGTTCTTTTGATAAAAGGACTTATAAAACTAGTATCATATTGTGATTCTTTCAGATCACCTTTTGATGGATTATTCTGTACCTCTACTGCCACTCTTGCTTTAACAAAACCAACACTTACTGGTGGTGGGATATTTGATGGTGCTTTCGAAGGTGTATCATTACTATTTGAAATTTGTGAACTCTTTTCTGATATATTATCTATCTGTTGTTGATTCAGATGTGTCTTGGAAGAACCATCTTCATTATTCTTTCTTGGATTTCTCGCAAGTGCTTCATTCATATCATTGTTCAAATCTTCTGAACCTAAAATATCATCACTAAAGGTCAATGAATCATCAAATATATCATCTGTATCTTTTCTATCAGATTTTGCTGTCTTTTTTGGACTTGATTTTTGGGGTATAATATTATTGTTAGATGTTTGTTTGTTATTTATTGTATTTCTAACTTGATTATTTGTTGGTTGAGCTGGAATATGACGTTCATTTGGTCTTTCAAATTGTTGTTGTGGTTGTTGAAATTTAACATTGTTACCATTTTGATTTGGTACAGTTGAAGATCTTGATAAAACAGTATTATCAGCGAATCTCATTAGATTTGCTTCATCAAAATCTGGTGGTTGACATTTAACTTTTGATATTCTACCTAAATATTCTTTATCATAAAGGCAATTACCCATAGCGTTACCAAAACATCTTAAAGCTCTTTTTAAAGCATCAGTAGTTGCTTCTTTCTTAGCTTTTTCAAAAGCTTGACTCTTTGTACGTGAATTTTCACTAGATCCATAACCAATATCTTCATGAAATGAACCATCCTTTAATGTTACACGAACTGTAGCTGATAATCCAACATTAAATCTTCCTGCTTTCTCATCTAAATAATCAACCTGTATAGTTTTTATTTCATGAAACCATCCATTAAATCCAAAAACTGAATTAGCAAGATTCAAAGCCTTCCAACCTTCTATATATGAAACGTTTACACCACCAGCACCAGGTCTTGTAGATACATATTCAGGTCCTAACTGTTTCTCTAATTTAGCTTGAATAACATTTGTTTGATCTTCAGTAAAAGGCTCATTTTTAACCTTGACTTCTTGATTAGAGTTCCTATTGCTAATACTGTTGCTCATTTAACGTATCTCAATGTGTAAACAAGTGTCCAAAGCTAATTCTAACTACTAGATATTCTTGTTAATTAAACTGTTTATAAATCACAATCTGATCTGAATTCAAAACGCGAATCGCAGTATTTTCTGAAACGGGTAAGAAATTATGGCTTATGTAATCAAGTTGAAGTGTTATTTAAAATTTTTGATTTGTTTACTTTTCTATTTCAACTAAGATTTGAAAGAACATCAGTGGCAACAAACAATGTTGAGAAGTTCAGTTCCTCCTGATTCCACACACTACTCTGGGTCAGTGCCTACAAAGAGTATTTTGAACCTACCCACAGATACACAATCGCAATATCAATATCAATTCCAAAACTCATCACAGATCCAAAATCAAAAATTTAATACAAGATCTATTCATTCAAATACAGCTTATAATTATCATTCAATATTTACAGATATATGTGCTACTCGTTTTAGAAAGCTTTCAAGATTTATATTTTCAATTTCTTATGTCCTGTCTTTAATCTTTAGTATCTTTTCAGGTAAATTTTCATGGTGGAATATTATTCTTCCAATAAAATCAATTCCAATTGCAATTGGTCTTTTTATAATAGTATGTTTAAGAAAAAACAACTTACATGTTGAATTTCTTGGGTATAAAACACTTTCACATCAATTAATAGGTCAATTAGTGAGTGTTAAATTCATTATTACATGGATTATTTATTTATTGGCATCCATTTTATATTTTGGAATTTTAAATTTTCAAATTTTTTCTGATATTTCATTAATTTCAGTTTCAAATACAAGAAGACATCAATATCCTCCATTAAATGATCAATATATTTACTATTATTATTATGCTATTTCATTAGCAACAATTTATACCCTTCAACATTCTATATTTGATAGAGATAGATTAGTATTTACTTATGGTAAATTTCATTCACATCCAAAAAATTCATTAATAAATCAATTTCCAACTTGTATGGCTAATACTATTCTATACTCAATAACTTCAACAATATTAATTCCATTTTGGTATTTATTCATAAAGAGATCATTATATGATTCAACTCTATCAATTGTTAGCATTTTTTATTCAGTAAATCAAAGTTATCAACCATTAGGTATTTCACTTGGTTTATTTTGCAAATTAAATATAGTTGGTTTCATATTAATCTTTATTTGGGAAATAATTAACTCTGCTTTTAATGCATACCTTTCAATTGGTTGTGTTCATCGTGGTATTTTATTATCACAATTATCTACTGATCCATTAGGTACTTTATTAACTGGTTTAAAATCAGATAAATTATTTGTTAAAATGACAGCTTTCCAAGAATTAGCATATATTGCAAAATCAAAAGATTCAGAAAATAGAAAATTAATCTATGAAAGAAATTCAAGAAAGGAATCTATTTGGTTACAAATATTAAATGAATGTGATAAAGTTATTTCAGAAAATAATAAAGCAATAAATTTAATATTTCAAGATACATTTATTAATACAAATAAAAATAAAGTTTTATTCAATCATCAATTAATTAATCAAAGATTAAACAATCAAAGATCAATTTTTGGTCATGATGATGATAATTCTCTATACAGCAATAATAATAATAATAACAATAACAACAATAATAATATTTATGGTAATGTCAATAAAAATTATAATTATAAATATATTAATGATCAAAGAATTAAACAACAAGATGAATTTAAGAATTTCTTAAATAACAATGATATAATAACTTCAATAAGAACTCATTTTAATCAATTCATAAAATTAGCTAATGATTATTACTATAAATTTTTATCATCAGGATTAGGTTTACCTTTTAGACATACAGTTCGTCGTGAAGCTGAAAGATTATGTCCAACTCCTGTTATTATTGGAAATGCAATTATAGCTATTTCATTAATGGTAACACATGCATATGATGAAGATAAAAAGGGTAATATTTGTTCAACTATAACAGAAATTTTAGAATTATTAGAAAAATCATCATCAAGTTGTGGTAAATTTGCTCAAAATCCACCAAATGAATTGGTTGAAAGAGATGAAGAAAATATTATTGTTTTATTATATGAATTATCAATGAATGCATTCTTTGAAGTTACAATTAAATATTGTGATGTTTTAAATGATATTGTTTTACCACCAGATGTTTATCGTTTAGCTAATTGGACAATTGAATCTGTAATGAACGAAGAAGATTCATAAAAGGCATAAGAACAACAATCATCAAAAAAATAAATATAATAATTTATAGTCATTATACATTTCATTCCATAATTTACTTTAAAGTATTTGTAAAAGATAATTCTATATTACAAAAAGTATTTCAAAAGAAGACAATTTAATTAAACCAAGAAAAAAAATCAACAGTAATAATAATAATAATAATAAAAATAATAATATATAAAAAGTTATGAAAGAAAAGAAAGGATAATCAATAGTTTAATATTTATAGAAAAGTATATTAAGTATAATAATAATAGTGTAATAATAGTGTAACATTGAAGATTATTTTAAATTTTTTTTTTTTTGGTAGATGTGTTTGTATATAGAGTAATGTTAATTTATATGTAATTTGTTAATAATATGAATTTCATGCATCAGTGGTTTATTGTGTACTACCACTTCCATTATTGTTGTTACTTGTGTTAGGTTTTGTTGGATCAACATCTAAAAGAACAGGTTTTAAAACTTGTTCATCAAAGTTTTGGAACCATTTAACTCTATCATCAGTATTCAAAATACTCTGTACTGTATCAACAAATGAAGTATTTGGATTTCTTAATGTATTCAAACCAATTGAATTATTGTTAACACTACTGTTTGAATTTTGATGTATTAGAGGTGGAATATCATCAAGATCTGCAGGTTGATCTTCCAATAGATCATGTGAATCTGTTAAGTTTGGACTTTTTGAATCTGAATATGGATTAGTGTGAACAGCTACACCAACACCAGCATGAGATCTTTGATTATATCTTCTTCCTGATAATATTGAATTAGTCATTATTGGTTTTGGAGCTTCAATATCGAATTCATCATCAGAATCATTTTCTTCAACACAACCAGTTTTAATGTTTAAAATTTCCAACATACCAGCAGTTGTACCACCGAATAAAATAACAGTTAATACAACAACGACTAAAACAGTTGCTAATAAAGTACTCTTATGTTCACCTTGTAAACCCATAGCTAAAGCAACACCAACAGCACCTCTTAAACCAGCCCAAAAAGTCATCATTTGATATTGATAAGGAATTTCATCAGTAACAGTTTGACCTCTTGATCTAATTCTATAAATCCAATTAACTAATCTTGATAATGGGAAAACAGCAGCCCAACGAGCAACACAAATAGATATAGTTGTAACAATGATTAACATTGGTTTATAAACTAATTCAACTTCAGTAAATAAAGCTAAACCTAAATAAACAAAGATAAAATTTTCTGATAATCTTGCTAATAATTGGAAAATATATTTAGTTGAAATTTGAGTTCTTCTTGACATATTATAATAAGCATAATGTTTTAAAGTAATACCACAGAATAATAAAGATACAATACCAGACATATGACAACCATTTGAGAAGAAATAAGATTCATAAGCAATTAATAAAACAAGACAACTTTCAATTTGAGGATATCTTCTAATATGACTATGTTTTAAGAATAGAGCAACTAAAATACCAATAACAACACCGATTAATAAAGAAACTGTAAAAGTCATTAAGAAAAGACCAATACCTTCAAATACTGATGAAACATGAGCTTCAGTACCATGAAATTGTTGACAAGTTTCAAACATAACAATTGAAATAGCATCATTTAATAAAGATTCACCAAAGATAATAGTATATAATTTTGGATCTACTTTATAAGCATTAAAGATTGATAAAATTGTAACTGGATCAGTAGCTGATAAAGTAGCACCAACACTTAAAGCATCAACAAATGAAATATCAATACTTTCTAAACCTAAACTTGTCCATAGATAAAGAATTATACCTAAAACAACAGCAGATATAAAAGTACCTGGAATAGCAAAAGTTAAGATTGAACCAATATTTCTAAAGAAATTTGCTTGATGTAATTCATAACCTGAATTTAAAATAATTGGAGGTAATAATACATTAAAGAAATATGAAGAATTAAAAGTTACAGTATCTTGAATATAATGACCTGGAGAAATTCTAATGATAAGACCAACAATCATACCAAAGAAGATTGATACAACAGTTTCATGAACTGCTTGAATTCTTTTTTGTTGTAAATAATAACTTGACCAAAGTGCTAAAATTAATAGTAATAAAAGGATAAATAAAGCCCAAGAACTAAATATTTCTTCAGTAACAGGATTTGAATGATCTAAATCATCATTATCAGGCATTGTTATATCAGGGAGTTCATCATCATCATCGTCAAGACCTGTGGCAACAGCCAATGCTCTTCTAAAGAGAAATGCACCTATGGCAAAGACGAAACTAGACATTGTAGGTATGTGTTAATAGTTAGTTGTTTCCTTTTCCTTGTTTTCAATTTCCTTTCCTTTTCTCTTGAACTTTTCTTGTATATATAGAGGGATTTCTTCTGTATGCAATAGTAAATATAAAAGAGAGATTGAGTAGAATGGAGATTGGAATTATAGAAACTTAAATCTTTATTGAAATTTGTTAATAAAATTGTTCAAATTTGTTTCGCTGTTTTTTTTTTTTTATTATTTTCGAATTTTTTAAGGGATCTCTACAATTTGAATTTTATTGTTATTATTTGTAAATTATAAATAAGATAGAATAAATAAAAACACAGAGAGACAAAAAAACACCTAATAAACTATGAAATAACACCTTAGAAAAAAGCAGAACAAGTAACAAAACAATTAAACAAACAAAAAAAACTTTCCCTTCTTGAAAATCCAGTTGACAGGAAAGGGAAAATGAATAAAAATAAATAACAAAACATACAAACTCTTAGTTATTATCAGGAGTCCAATCTAAACCAACTTGTTTATAGACTTCTTCTTGAACCTTATGCCAAATCTGTCTTTTATCAGTTTCTAAAGCTGAAGGATCAATATTAACTTTATGATTAGATTTATATTTTTTCCAAACTTTTTTAAAATTTTTAATACATTGATATTCAACACCTAAATTTAATAAAAAATTTTCAATAATATTTCTCCATTCAAATTCTTTCCAAATTAATGGATCTAATCTTTTTGAATTTGCTAATTTTAAAGTTTCAGTTGCAACTTGACATTTAAAATTTAAATCAAATTTTGCTTCTTTATAAAGATCAGAATAAATTAATTTTGAAATAAATTGATCAATTGTTGAATTTAATGGTATTATAACTAATTTAAAATATAATTCTTCATTATTATTATGTTTTGGATCTTTAATTAATAATAAATTTTCTAATTGTTCAATATTAATAATATTAATATTAAATTTATTTTGAAATTCATTTATAATTAAATCTTGATTTAAAAGATTTGGCATAATTAATAAAGATCTTAAATCATTAATTTCCCAATCAATTATATTTAAATGTTGAGTAAATTGAGGTCTGCCATTTGGTAATAATTTTGAATTTGAATTTAATAAAACTTGTTGTGAATAATATTGATTAAAATTTGATGGTAAAATTAAATTAATATCAATTATAAATTTTGAAATTATTGAATCATAAGTTAAAATTTCTGTTGTATTAATTGATTTATCCGTTATTGATGATGGTATAGTATAATTTGTTTGTATAGTATTTCTTGAAAATAAAGAATCTTGACCTGAATATAAAGAATTTGAAGTTGAAATTGAACTTGGAGTTGAAAGTATTGAAAGATTATCTGAATGATCTATGTAATGGTTATTATTATTATTTTCATGTTGTTGTATTTCATTATTATTATTATTGTCATTATTAGTATTTGTACTTGTATTTGATTTAAATCTTGTTAAAAAGTTATTTTTCTTCTTCTTTAATAAAGATGTTGATGATGAACTTAAACTTGAAATTCTTGAAAGTTCATGTTGTTCATTATCATTGTCTATTTCCATATCATCATTATCAGTGGAAGAGATGGAATATTTTAAATTACTTGATCTTATAGGAGTATTTAATTTAAATCTTCTATTAATTTCCAATCTAGCTCTATCACTATACTCTTGTGGAGGTTTTTCTTCCCTTGTTGAATTATAAATAAACATCTTGGAAACTTAAAAATCCTCCTATTCTTTTTCTTTAAATGTATAGATTATGCTGTATTTGATCTAATGGATGAATGATATATGCTTAAGACCTGTATCTACCTTTGCTTTGTATTTGATTGGAACTTTTTAAATAAAAAAGGAGGTTAAATACTGGCAGCCAACGTTAAAAAATGAAGACAAAGAACCCAGGTCTCTTGGAGTTGTGTGTAGAATATATAATGAGGGTATGAAAGGATGGAATAGTCTATTTAGTTGATGATTTGGAACAGTTAAAGGAGAGTGATGAAATGATTTCTAAAAGAATTTAAAAAGGGTTCTTAGAATTATTATTTACCTTTTTTTTAATTCGAAAAATTTTCTCTCTTTTTTAAAATGGATCCACTATTTTCCTTTAAAATTGTCTTTTAATCCAACTCTTTCTGTAAAATTAAAATATAATGTGAATTGTAATTAATCTTAACCTCCTTAATTTAGAAGAAAAGAGTAAAAACAAAATTTGAAATAAAAAACTTTTAATAAAAAAATGGAAAAATTGGACGAAAATTTCGGGAGAATTTTGGAATTTGAATTTTGACCGGAGAAATTTAGTAAATTTTACTGTGGGTGTAATTTTTCCGGTTTGTGGGTGGGGGTGTTAATTTTAGCAGTTTGGGAGTGTTTTACTGTTGTTGTCAAAGTATACACCACCGGAAACAGTACTCTACACTCTGTTTAGATACTCAACCTCTTTTGAATTTTTGGAATTGAGTTTTTAATTGTTGTTCTACCTAAATTTATAGTAAAAAGTGAAGCCCTAACTGCAGCCCTAAAAATTCACGTGACTTTTTCAAAAATTTTCTCTCAAAAAAAAAATGTCGAAAAAAAAAATTATAATTTGAATACTGAATAAATAATTTAAAGAATATTCTCCAGATTACTAAAAAATTCATAATAAATAATGTTGAGATCACGTCTAATACAGTCTGCAAGATTGAATGCTAGATCCATTCACACCGTTCCTGCTTTACCAGAACATCTAATCTTTGCAAGAGACGGTATAGATGGTTTATACTCAAAAGAAGGTTATAATCAAAGTTGGTTAGAACAACAAACTTATTTAACAACAAGACTTTCAAGTTTAACAGCTGGTACTGCTCAAGAATCAAGACATCCTTTAGCCATCGCCACCTCTTGTGCTGGTGTCTCAGGTTCTCAAAGAATATTCAACTTTGCTTCTCAAGCTCATAATAATCATTTATTCTTTGAACAATTTTCATTAAATTCAAATAAATCAAATCCATCAAGAAGTTTATTAAATAAAATTAATTCAAATTTTGGTTCTATTGAAAATTTACGTAATGAAATTATTTTAAAAAGTGATGATATAATTGGTCAAGGTTGGATCTTTGTAGTAGAGAGATCTTCAAAAAAATTAGAAATTATTACTTTAAATAATAGTGGTACTCCATATAATTATTCAAATAATTTATCAATTGATTTAAATGGTCCAATTAATATAAATGATGTTTCATTACATGATAAATTAAAAAATCAATTATTAAATCAAGAACAAGATTGGACAATTCCATTAATTGCTATAAATCTTTGGGATCATGCTTATATTACTGATTATGGTATTGGTAATAGAAAAGAATATGTTGGTAAAGCTTTTGATTCTTTAAATTGGGATGTTATAAGTAAAAGATTATTCAACTTAAACAAGATTTAAGTTTATTTACTACACACAAAAAAATATGAAAAAACTTGGAAAAAGATTATTACTATTAAAAGTTGTTTTTTTTAAAAAGTACACATGTATATAGTTTAATGCATAAAAGAAAACCTCCATAGATAATAATTTAATTTTTATTCTTATTGTACTATTTCTATTCATAAATCATTATTACCATTCATCTTCATTCTCATTATTATTTTCTTCATTATCTATTTCACAACAATACATTACAATTTCTCTAATTCTTTCATCATCAGCCCAATTTAATCCATATTCAACAATTGAAGCTTGTATTTTTTCAATTAAATCTTCATTCATATTTTTATATTCAATATAAGTTTGTTGTAAATTTTCATCAATTTGATTCTCAATATTAATAAATTTTTTTTTATTTTTATTTTCATCTTTATCTTTTTCTAATTCATTAATATCATTAATAATTTGTTTAATCATATTAAATTTATTTATTTTATCTAATTTTAAATCACTTAAAATTTTTCTATTATTTCTTAAATCTTGTTCTAATCCATTATTTATTAATTCTTCATTTAATTTATCTCTAATTTTTAATTCATTAACTAAATTAGCTTCAACACTTGTTATATTTTCAACTTGATGAACTGACTTTAATATAGGATATGTCATTAAAGATGTCTTTATTATTAATTGTTTAACATATTGCATTTCTTGTAAATATTGAATTATTTGATCTTCAAAATCTTCTTCATTATTTAGATATTGATTTATTATTTTACCATTTAAATTTTCTTTTATTTCTTCTAATTTTAAAATATCTTCATTATTATCAGGATTAAATTTAATACCATATTGATAAACCATCATCTTTTCTAAATTATCAACTAATTCATCATATAATTTAACATTAAGATATTCATTATCTAAATTATTTTCTTTAATGATTTGAATATCTTCAATTATTGGTTGAAGAATTGGTCTTGAATTTAGATCTACTTCATCAAGAAGTGAAGTATCTTTCAATAGATTTAGCAGACTTGTCCTTATCTCTTTAGACATTGATCTTAGTTTTGATTTAATGTTTTGTTTTGTTTATTTGTTTACAATATTTGAATGTTGTTTTTTCGTGTTATAAAAAAAAATCCAATATTCATTTCTTTCAATTTTAAACTATTTAACAAATTAACAATTAAAATGCCATCAGAACTACCCAGTATCTATAATTTCCCACCATTCTTCACACGTCAACCCAATGAACAGACTTGGAAAGCTCAAGTAGAGAATTGGACACAGATAATATTACAATATTGTAAAGATAATAGAATTTGGTTAATGAATAATAGAGGACAAGTATTATCTAAAGGAGATGTATTAGACTATGATGATGATGAAGAAGAACAAGATACTAATGACAATGATGATACTGCTACTACTACAGGGATCTTTAAAAATGATAAGATTAATAGAAAATTAGATATGGTTACAATTAATGAAATATTTAAAGAAATGACATTAACAAATGATGCATTTTATTATCAACCAAGTAATTATAATAATACTAAAAAATTACAAGACAATTCAAGAATATTTATCAATTGGTATAGACCTGAAGATTGGGCTTCAATGATTCTTCAATGGTGTGAATCAACAGGTTCACTTGGTAATGTTTTAACAACTTATGAAATATCAAACGGAGATGGTACAAGAGGGTATGAATTCCATGGAATCCACCCAATAGTGTTGGAAAGAGCTCTAAAAGTGTTGGTAAAGAGAGGGAGAGCACAGTTGATGACAGATGAGTATAATAAGATTGTAGGTATCAAGATTGTATAGTTAATTAATACTTAAATAGTAATAGAAAATCACGTGACTTTTTGTAGGGTAAATTTTAAAATTAAAAATCACGTGACTGTTTTTTTTTTTTTTTTTTTTTTTACTTTAAAAATTTTCAGATGTAAAAAAAATTTCTTTTCTCTTTAAAATTTTAAATTCTTCCCGTCAAGTTAATCCAATTATTCTTGGGGGCACCTCTTAATAAAGGTTGTAATTTTATCTTCTTCTCTTCTTTAATCTCTAATTCAATTTAAAAAATGAAATACGTTGTCGTTTCTGGTGGTAAGTTATTTTAAGGATGTTGTTTGTTTTGTTTTGTAAAGATTTTTAGGGCAAAAACTTTGAGATGAGGATGCGAATATGTCAAAAAAATATAAACAAATTTAATTTAACGTGTCTTTTTGATATATATGTGTTCTAATTGATTGAGTTTGCTAATGTTTTACTTACAAAATGATGTGAAAGCTTCGAAAATATCCATTTACTAACGTGTATGTGTAATAAAATAGGTGTTATCAGTGGTATTGGTAAAGGTGTTTTAGCCTCATCCACAGGTTTATTATTAAAGACTTTAGGTCTTAGAGTTACTTCTATCAAAATCGATCCTTACATGAACATTGATGCTGGTACTATGTCTCCTTTAGAACATGGTGAAGTCTTTGTCTTAAATGATGGTGGTGAAGCTGATTTAGATTTAGGTAATTATGAAAGATATTTAAATATTACTTTAACAAGAGATCATAATATTACTACTGGTAAAATTTATTCTCAAGTTATTGAAAGAGAAAGAAAAGGTGATTATTTAGGTAAAACTGTTCAAGTTGTTCCTCATGTTACAAATGCTATTCAAGATTGGTTAGAAAGAGTTTCTAAAATTCCTGTTGATGAATCAGGTTTAGAACCAGATGTTTGTATTGTTGAATTAGGTGGTACAGTTGGTGATATTGAAAGTGCTCCATTTGTTGAAGCTTTAAGACAATTTCAATTTAGAGTTGGTCATGAAAATTTTGCTTTAATTCATGTTTCTTTAGTTCCAGTTATTCATGGTGAACAAAAGACTAAACCAACTCAAGCTGCAATTAAAGATTTAAGATCTTTAGGTTTAACTCCAGATGTTATTGCTTGTAGATGTTCAGAAAAATTAGAAAAACCAACAATTGATAAAATTTCAATGTTTTGTCATGTTGGTCCAAATCAAGTTATTGCTGTTCATGATTTAAATTCAACTTATCATGTTCCATTATTATTATTAGAACAAAAAATGGTTGCTTTCTTAAATGATAGATTAAAATTATCTGATATTAAATCAACTGATGCAGAAATTGCTACTGGTGCTGATTTATTAACTAGATGGAAATCATTAACTAGTTCATATGATAGATCTTTTGAAGTTGTTAAAATTGCTTTAGTTGGTAAATATACTACTTTAAAAGATTCTTATACTTCAGTTGTTAAAAGTTTAGAACATTCAACAATGAAAATTCATCGTCGTTTAGAAATTATTTGGGTTGAAGCTTCAGATTTAGAAATTGAATCAAATGAAACTGATAAAGCTAAATTTCATAAAGCATGGCATTCATTATGTTGTGCTGATGGTATCTTAGTTCCAGGTGGTTTTGGTCAAAGAGGTACTGAAGGTATGATGGCTGCTGCTAAATGGGCAAGAGAAAATAATATTCCATTTTTAGGTATTTGTTTAGGTTTCCAAATTGCTACTATTGAATTTGTTCGTAATGTTGTTGGTATTAAACATTCAAATTCACAAGAATTTGTTCCTGAATTATCAGATGAAGAAGCAACAGTTGTTTATATGCCAGAAATTGATAAAAATAAATTAGGTGGTACAATGAGATTAGGTTTAAGAGCAACAGTTTTTCAAACTGATGATTCAATTTTAAAAAAATTATATGGTAATCATGAAATTATTGAAGAAAGACATAGACATAGATATGAAATTAATCCAAAATTAATTTCAAAAATTGAATCTCATGGTTTAAAATTTGTTGGTAAAGATGATACTAATCAAAGAATGGAAATTTTTGAATTAGAAAATCATCCATATTATGTTGCTGCTCAATATCATCCAGAATATTTATCAAAAGTTTTAGATCCATCAAAACCTTTCTTAGGTTTAGTTGCTGCAAGTGCTGGTATTTTAAACAAAGTTTTAGCTGGTGATTTTAGTTCAAATGAAAAGACTGATTTTTAAGTTTCTTTAATTGTTGCATTTAAATTTAAGCTTCCCTGTTTTTTATATCTTTTATTTTATTGAGAGAGTGTATCTCCAAACCTTTTAATTTAATTTAATTTTATTTAATTATTTTAATTTTAATAATTAATTAAATATATTTTTTAATGATTACTTTTTGATAGAAAGTTTTTTAGCATATTGTTTTTATTGTTGTTTCTCCATTTTTTTTAACTTGTTCATAAATCATAAATAGAATAATGACTTCTTTATTACGATTAAAAATATTAGTTTTTGTAGAACTCTACGCTCAAATTTTTTTACATCAAATAGTTTTGATTTGATATGTTTGTCTACAATTTTCACTTTTATAAAAACTTCAAAATAATTTTAAAAAAGGTGAATTGAATAAATAAATTAAAGAATCATAAGATTTAATTGGATATATTAATATAAACGTTTAAATATCAAATTTAAGCTTCAATACCAATAACACCACAAGCTGGTCTACCACCGGCATTACCAGTCTTTAAGGAATCAGCATGACCACCTTTTCCTAAATCATCAGTACCAGCGTGAACAACGACAGTTCTACCAAGAATTGAGGTTGGACCTAATAACTTGACTAAATTGTCAGAGATTGAACCTTTAGCAACACCTGAAGCATCGGTTTTGATGTTACCTAAATCACCAACATGTCTAACTTCATCAGTTGGAGCACCATGGGTTTTAGCAAATGGGTTGAAATGAGGACCAGCAGAGGTACAACCATTGGTATTGTCACCAAATTCATGAATGTGGAAACCTCTTTCAGCATTGGCATCATTACCAGTGATTTCATAAGTAATAGTAGTTGGTTCAGATTCAGAACTTTGTTCGAAATGAACGATACCGGAGACACCAGCATCACCACGTAAGACAGCAACTATAAAAGCAGTGTTAGTAAGTCAATTGATTGTTTGTTGGTAGATTCAGTAACCAATTACGTACCAGCTTTAACCATTTTGAATGTTAATTTAGTAGATTTGTATTGGGATTTAACCTTGAGAAGGGAGAAAGAAGAGAGAGCAACTGAAATCGGACTGTGCTCCTTTAAAAAACCTTCAAGAGATCTATTGGACATTGGATTAGTCATCTTACCCTGAACTGTGGATCGCTAACGAGGTGCAGGTGCTTCTGGTGGTGCTGGTGATGCAGCTGAAGTGCTCATTGGACATTGAAATCAATTATAATAACAATTAAATATAAATAACATACTAATAAAATAATTTCAGCACTTTTGATTTCTTTTATACTCTCAGAACCTACAAGGTCTAAACTGCTCACTTTTTAAAAATGCTCACTTTTCTCTATTAGTTAAGTTGTGGTTGGCAGATGTGTAAGATTACTACAAGTATAAACTATGATGTAAATAGTGTAATGTAGAGATTATAACTTTAACTATTCATTCATCTGTTCAGTTGTTTAATTTGTGGTGATGTTATATAGGTTTTTCCCAGTATTTGCATCTGATTGGCTGAAAAATTTTATAATGGCTAAATAAAAATTATTAAACTACTATATAAATAAATAACTAAAGAGAATTGTAATGGACTTATTCATTCTAATTAAATCACAATGTACTTTACAGAAATTATGAAATACCTTCTTTCTTTCTTACTGTTCAGATCTTGAAGCACCTTCCATATTTTCATTATGTCTCCCCCATATTATTGCTTTCAAATTTCAATCCAATAACAAACAGAAATATTGTAGAATAAACCTGACTAACTAACTTCAAAATCTATTAATAATTGAGTAAAGTTAATAATCAATCATAAATAATTAAAGAATATCTCGAATACTTCAAATTTTAGACCCTTATTCCATAGTAAAAACCTTTAAAATCAATCTTCAAAATCTGGGTATAAATTCTTAATTGATTTAACTAATTTAATCAATTCTTCTCTATCTATGTCTATATCAGGATATACTTGATGCTAAATAAGTTTTTAAAACACTAGTTAGTATTACAAAACTTCTATTTTCATTTGACACAAAATTAAAAGAGGCAAAAACTTACTCTCATTAAATAGTCAAATAATGACTTTTTATCCCAACTTTCAACATCTTTCTGATCACTATCCACTTCTTCTTCAGTCTTACTATCTTCATTGGTTATACCTTGTTCAGTTCCATATTGAAAGAAGATAGTTGAAAGGGTACTGTAAAGAATCAAAGCTGTAAACCCATAAAGAGCAACCTTTCTTGGTTTAACCAATAATTTATCTAACCAAGTCATTAAAAAAAACACAAAAACTATGCAAATAACAAATAAATAATAAGCTATTGTACTGTCCTTCAACCTTTCACAACAGAATGAATAGAATGAAGAGTATTAACAACTAGACAATGATAATATGATAATGTCCGATGTGTCCAGGGCCAAATAATTTTTCACTTTTTTCAACTAAAAAAAATTTATGTAAAAAACCCCAAACTCATCATCTTTCTTTCTTCTTTTAAATACAAGTCATTAACTAAAGATGTTATTATCATCATACATACTACCTCTATTACTAATATCACAACCTATTTCAGCGTTCAAAACTTTTAAAAACGTTATAGTTGCAGATGATTCAAATTGGGAAAATGTTATCTATTCAAAGGGTAAATATACTTTTATAAATTATTATGCAACTGATTGTACTCATTGTAATGCTTTAGGACCAGAATTTCAATCATTAACTGAATTATTTAATAATACAAATGTTCAAATCGTTCAACTTGATGGTAAAGCTAATAAAAGAATTAGAAAACAAGAAAGAATTATGGGATTCCCAACTGTTAGATTATATGCATTTGATGGTTCTTTATTAGGTGGTTATCCTGGTGAAAGATATCCTGAACAAATGGCTAAATATATTACTGATCATACAGGTATAAGACCAAATTATCCAGAAATTCCAAATCTTATTACAGATTCTAAAAATGTTAGATCAGTTATTGAAGATTGTATTAATAATGAAAAAGATGTTATTATTGGATTTATGGGTAAATGGTTAGAATCTTGGAATACAAAATATTCTTTCTTTGATAGATTTGCTCAAAAAAATCCAGATATTACATTTGTTAAAGTTGAATCAACTGATGATTTAAGTTTAGAATTTGAAATTTCAAAATTTCCAACTGTTTTATATATTCATAAAAATGGTGAAGTTGATGTTTTACAACATGAAGAAATTACTAATGAAAAAACTTTGAAATTGATTGTTGATGGTGATATTACTGAACGTTTCACCTCTTTAGATCATTGGTTAGATTATAACTCAAAGAGTAAGAATAGTGATGGTGAAGATGTTGATGAAGATGAAGATGATGAACAAGTCTTAAATAATGATGAACAATTAGAAAAGTATAGAATGTTAAGAGATTTATAAAAAAAAATGTTGTTTTCTTCCTTCAATTAATAAAAAGTACTATTTGAAATTTCCTTGTTATTAAATATTTATTCAAATAGCTTATTTTATTTTTTTTCATTTTTACCTTATATGATGTGACACATTTGATTTTTTTAATAAATAATGAATAATATTTAAAAACTACAAAGTAAGTAAACGAAAAGCAAGAAATCATTTATTATATTTATTTTATTAACAGCATTTACTCATTCAATCATTAAGAGTTATTTTTATTGTTATTATTATTTCAAGTAAATTTATATTTGTTCAGCATTAGTCTTTGCAGTTAATTCAGCTTGTTTCTTTAAATTAATTGGTGCATCCATTCTATCTAACATTAATTCAATTAATCTAATTTTATCAGCTTTAGTTTCAGTTTGAATAAAATGATCAAAATCACCAATTGTTGAAACTCTATAACTTTCACCTTGATCATCTTTACAATTAAATAATTTTAAAATCATTTGATGATCCCATGGTTGAATATCATTATAACCCATTTTTTCACCATGAATTAATCTTTCAATAGTATAACCATCATTATTTAAAACAAAGATATAAGGTTTTAAACCATTTCTAATCATTGTTGAAATTTCAGTCATTGTTAATTGTAAAGAACCATCACCAATGAATAAAATAACTCTTCTAGCTGGAGCATTATGATAATTAGTTAAATCAGTTGTAGCAGAAACAGCACCTAATTCAGCACCTAAAGCATAACCAATTGAACCCCAAAGAACTTGAGAAATACCAATAGCATTAGGTGGGAATTTTGTTGAAGAAATACCAAATGCAGAAGTACCAGTTTCAGTAATAATAACATCACCAGGTTGTAAAAATTCATGTAAAGAATTCCATAAATATTCTTGAGTTAAACCATCTGATGATTTATATAAAGATTTTAAATCTGGTTCAGGAGTTTGTTCAACAATATGAGGTTTATAATCTTTAATTGAATTTGGAATTTGAGCAGTTAATTTTTGTAAAATTGGTTTAAATGAAATACCTGGGAAAGTTGCACTCTTAATTTTAACATAATCTGAATGTAATTCAATAATATTTTTAGTTTTAATACCATAAGTAAAAGAACCAGTATTAAAATCACTTAATAAACCACCAACACTAATAACTAAATCTGAAGATTCAACAGCATCTTTAATCTTTGGAGAAGTTAAAGAACCAATATAAACACCTGAATAATTTGGACTACTTTCATCAACAGTTGATTTACCCATTGGAGTTACAAAAGTTGGGAATTGAGTAACTTGCATTAATTGAGCAACTTCTTTAGTAACATCATGTCTTGAAGCACAAGCATCAACTAAAATAATTGGATCTTTAGCATTTTTAACCATTAAAAGAGCAGTTTCTAAAATTTCAACTTCAGATTCATGATCATTCTCTGGAGCAGTTAAATCAATTGGAGTTAATAAATTAATTGAAGGAACTAATTCATCAACTAAATTGACAGGTAAAGCAAGATAAACAGGTTTTTGATTAATATAAGCATCTCTAATAGCATTATCAATATCATCTAAAGCTTTATTAACATCTTTAATAAAATAAGAACTATGAGATAAATTTGAAAAGATTCTACTAAATACAGTAAAATCACCATTACCTAAAGTATGATGTAACAATAATTTTTTACCTTGAGATGAGATTGATGGAACACCAACAATGTTTAATAAACCAACATGTTCAGAATAAGCACCAGCAATACCATTGATTGCACTTAATTCACCAACACCAAAAGTTGTAATGATTGCACTTAATCTATTGATTCTACTATAACCATCAGCTGCATAAGAAGCATTTAATTCATTAGTATTACCTGACCATTTTAAATTTTTAACTTCATAAATTTTATCTAATAAAGCTAAATTAAAATCACCTGGAACACCAAAGACTGTATGAATTCTTAATTGAACTAATCTTTCAAATAAGTAACGACCTAAAGAGATCTTTTGTGGTAATGATTGATCAGACATATTTTTTTATTGTTGTATTGTAATTGTAAAATTGGAATTAACAATTGATGAGAGATTTATAAATTGGAATTGAGTAGTTTAAAGGGAAAATTAAGTTATATTTATATTAAAATTAATAAAACAACAATAATATAAAAACGCTCAGTTGATTACATAAATTAAAAATAAAATATAATAATCCCACTCCTTTTTCAATTAGAAATGAGTAGCATAATTTTTTTTTTCCAGATTTTTTTGCTTTGTTTAAAATTTGGTGATGTTTTTTTTGAAATTAGAGAGAAGTATCGTTTGGTGATGGTTTTACTGTTTAGTTATAGGATGTATTAATTGTATATTTGTTTTTATATAATTTGTAATTGAATTGAGTTTTGTAGGAATTAATTTTAATTGTTAATTTCTTTTCTTTGTTGCTGTCACAATTTATTTTTCAACACCTGTTTTCCTAGTTAAGCTGAAGAAATTGTTGTAGAAGAAGTTGAAGAGTGGTTCCAATGGTTCCAAGTACGTGGGATGTGTTGTATCTGGTTTCAGTGCTGAGCTATTTGATTGAAAGGTTTAGTTAGTTCTCTATCATCTGATTTCGAGGTGTAACGAGATGGTTGATTTGACTCATTATTGTTACTAATTCATCACCAGTTGCAAATTCTGATAAACGTTATTAACAGTAAAGTTTATTAACAGTTCTAAGCTCATCGGATAATGAAAATTTAATAAGGCCTTCATTTTGACTGATAGCTTGGCTCAACAATTATAACGGTATTAACCACATCTTCCTTCTTATAATTTGTTTGTTTGTTAGGTACTTTTGACACATTTCTCTGTTAAATATTGATCTTCTTCTTTTTTGCTTTGACCTTTTGAGTTTAAGTTGTAGTTCAAATTGGAAGTGTTTCCTATAAGTGGAATATACAAGGGTAAATCTATAAATTACTATTAGATCTCTACTTCGTTTACAAAAGTTTTAAAAGATATGGTTTATTATTAAAGATTAAAAATTAAAAATGAATGGTTTATTGTTGTTCGGAAAAACTTTTTCTCGTACGTAAATTTTAATTTTAATTGTTTACTGGAATAATTTTTGATATATTTGAAGTCAGAAGATGTATATGATTTCATTAATCCATATCTTACAGTTCTTAATTCCTTTTCTATGATTTTTATTATTGTTAATTTTAATTTAATAAATAATATTATATATAAATTTTTTTTGTTTATTTTCTTTTTGAAATATATTCAAGGTAGTTCAAAATAGAAAAATTTCAGTAAAAAAGTTTACAAGTTTTGGAAAATCATTGATTAAATTAGCTATATACATTCTAAATTTTATAAATACCATGACTATAAAGTTTTAAAAGATTTAATTGAAAACTCATCAAGTTATGATAAATTTAGTGAAATTATATAGACCTCAAAATTTTAATATGAGAGAAAAAACAGGCAAAAATCTGCCAAAAATTTCCCTGTACAGCAATATTAATACTTTCAATTCTCCCTGTACAGCAATATTTATACTGACAATTCTTCCTGTACAGCAATATTTCTATAATGAATTCTTCCTGTATAGAAAATAATGATTATTTAGTAATTGTTATTTGTTAAATCAGAATCAAAATAACATACAACGTAATACTTAATTGACTTTATAATTACTTAAACCTTGTTGAAAATAAATAATGTAACTAAATTTAAAAGTCTTTATACAGTAAGAAATAGACATATAATTCTTCCTGTACAGGAATATTATCATATAGTTTTTTTTGTGTACAGGAATATTTTCAATATATAATTCTTTCTGTACAGGAATATTTTTAATATGTAATTCTTTCTGTACAGGAACATTCGTTGGTAATTCTTGCTGTACAGGAACATCGATTGTTAATTCTTGCTGTACAGGAAGATTCTTTTTTTGATTTATATGCTATAAATAATCAAAACTGTAAAGGAAAGTGTCTCTAAAATTACTAGTAAATGACATATTTGAGATTCCACTTTTCAGATTAGACAGTAAATGGGGCTATCGCTATAAAGAAAACGGTAATTATTTGGGTGTTTAATTCATCATTTAATTCGTCCATGATAAAAATACCGTTACAATTATTACTATATGATATATCAGTTCTTACTTCTTACTAATATATGAAGGAGATCAGCACTAAACATAAAACAACTATCTTTATGGCTTGTATTCAAGTATTTCAGAAAAGGTTTTAAACAATAAAAACAATAGAAATAAGGACAATAGAAATAATTCGCGGTAGTCGGATTCAAAAATTCAAATTATATAAAAACCAAACCAATTTTCCTTTTTATATATACTCTTTAGCTCCTTAGTGTTTATTACAATATCAAAAAATTTTCATTCTCAAAGATTTATAAAATGAGTTCTTCTTCCATCCATTGGCTTGCAAATTTCATCTTTCTCTTCTTGGTTATTATTGGTCCATTAATTTTGATTTACTTTACTATTATGCACCTTGTTATCAAAAATTATGAACATTCATCCCAAATTATTAGAGTATATGATGATGGTAAAGATAATGGTAGTTATCATTTCATTCCAAGTGAAGACTTACCAAAGTATAGACAAAATTCATTAGAAGCATTAATTGGACTTTATTCTGTTTTCAAGAGTAAGACATTTATAGTGATTTATCTCTCCCTTTTGGCATTATTTGTTATTATAAATTACTCTGTATAAGTACTGAGTAGTGAGTACTGACTACTGGCTAGTGGCTATTGACTATAATGTTACTATAATAAGAATTTTAAATGTTTATAACAAGAAGTAATTATTAATTGAGAGATGAGGTATTAAATTGAAATCTACGTTGATATATACTGAGAAAGATTTAATTTATGAGCAATGAGTTTATGATTATTTACAAAGTGTAAAACGATATTGTAATATTGTATGATTCCATTAATTGATAGCTTCCTTTCTATGGCTATTGTTATATTTAAAGTTTTTTTTGGTATTGTTCAATCGAGATTCGAGGTAGTTCAAAACAAAAAAAAATTACAGTAAAAAAAGTTTACAAACTACAAACAATTAAATTATCTTAATACTGAATTCTCTAAATATGATTAATAT
This sequence comes from Ruyongia namnaoensis, assembly GCA_030563805.1. NCBI lineage: Eukaryota > Fungi > Ascomycota > Saccharomycetes > Phaffomycetales > Wickerhamomycetaceae > Ruyongia > Ruyongia namnaoensis. The sequence continues at coordinate 35,090 of JAJMKA010000081.1, forward strand.
AGCTTCCTTAAAAGATTTAATTAAGAACTCACAAAGGTATAATAAATTTAGTGAAACTGTGTAGACCTCAAAACCTCTCCCATAGTAAAAAAATCTGCCATTTTGCCCAAAAAACCAGAAAAAAATAAAAACCACCAAAAAAAAAAAAGAACAACAAACTGAAAACAACAAATCATTTTTCTTTTAAGCCAAAAAACCCCAAAACACAAAACATAAAAACCATGTTGAACATATTTAGAATGGCTGGTGATATTTCTCATCTGGTCAGTATACTTATCTTGATCCAAAACATCACCAAGTTCAACTCCATCAAAGGTCTTAGTTATAGAACCCAATTAAGTTATTGTATTGTATTTTTAACAAGATATATTGATTTAACATTTAGATTCCATTCACTTTATAATTCATTAATGAAAGTTTTTTTTATTGCTTCATCCATATACGTTGTTTATCTAATGGGAGTTAAATATAAGAGACAATTAGAAGAGGAATCACCAATTTTTAAATTAGAATATTTAGTTGGTGGTAGTTTAATAATGTCATTAATCTTTAATTATGAATATTCAATTTTAGAAATCTTATGGTCTTTCAGTATATGGCTAGAGAGTGTTGCCATTTTACCTCAATTATTCTTATTACAAAAATCTGGTAATGGTAAAAATTTAACAGTTCATTATATCTTTGCCTTAGGTATTTATAGAACTCTTTATATTCCAAATTGGATCTATAGATGGTACACTGAAGGTCAATTGGATAAGATTGCTATTTTTGCAGGTATTGTTCAAACATTGATCTATAGTGATTTCTTTTATGTTTATTATACCAAAGTTATGAAAGGTTTAAAGTTTGAATTACCTCAATAAGTTATAATAGCAAACCTACTAACATAGAAAAATGGAAACAAGTAGAGAACAATATAAATACCAAATACTAAATACAAAAACAAAAGTCAAATAACATATAACTATAACTACACATCTATTATTAAAATTAAAATTAAACTGACTACTTATTATTGTAAACTACTAGAAACTGAACATCCGAACACCAAAATAGACGCCCAGGTTTTTTTTTTTTTGATTCGATTGTTTTTTTTTTTTTAATTTTTCCTTTATTTAAAACCTTTTAAATTTATATAAAAATTGAATTTAAATTTATTGTTTTAATCTATTTCTTTAATCTCATTTGGAATCTTTGTTACAGTGCAGACCATCTACAGATTCCCTTCTTAGCAACACTCTCTGTCTGGATCACACTTTTCTCCAAGATTTCATTGTTCAAAGTACTCCTTTTTTTCCTAATTTAGTTTATCAAGAGAGGGCAGTTTTGCTTTGTATAGTCAACATTATCAAGAAGAAAAAAAAATCCCACAAACCTTTTCCAATTGCTATTAATCCATCATTCTCTTTGGGAACTCTCTCTTTCAACTCATTGATTCTGCTTCTGTTTCTGATTCTATATTTTCATTTTGCCTTCAAAGCCTAATATTTTATCAACTGTGTCATCATTTAACAACCTCTCTGTTCAATTTTTTTTTTTTTTTTTGCAGTCCATCCAATAAATAAACCATTCATTCAGCTTTCCAATCACATTAAGTTCATATCTATCTGAAGACAAACGTGGTTCATCCATAATCTACATTCCCTTCCAATTTATCTACACACATCATTCATTTCATCACATTACAACACAAATAAATAGATAAATGAGTAATACTATCTTCCCCTTGGATAAGGATTTGGAAATAACTGATGAGACAAGGCCGTTGACTCAAACTGGTACAATTCAAGTCTTTCTACAACTGGCTGAAGATACTTTGTTTGTACAAGGTTTTGAACCTCATGAATATCAAGAAAGACCTCCAACAATTTTAAGAGGTGCTCTAGTTTTAAGATTTTTGAAAAGTTCAAAAATTAAATCAATTGCTCTATCTTTTAAAGGTTCTTCTAAAACTGATTGGCCTGAAGGTATACCTCCAAAGAAACAAGAATATATGGAAGAATTAGATTTAATGAATCATACTTGGCCCTTCTATAATCATATCTCTGATAATAATAAAAGTGGTGCAGATGTTGAAAATTTATCAAGTGTAATATCAAACCCTGCTGATGATATAAGTTCTTTAAGTTTAGATCAAGCTGCTTCAAATCTATCCTCTGCTGCCTTTTCAATGTTGAAAAGAGCAACTTCTCCATCTCCTTCAAGACATAGATCTGCTTCTTTATTATCAAGTTTAAAAGCCACAGCTACAAATTCTTCAGTTTTAAGTGATTCAACAGATGGTCATTATACTTTCTTACCTGGTGATTATATTTATACTTTTGAACATCCAATACCTGCTTCAACTCCTGAAACTATTGATGCAACTTTTGGTTCTGTTAATTATAATTTAACTGTATCAATAGAAAGAATAGGTGCTTTTAAATCAAATATAATAGCTACAAAACCAATAAAAATTATTAGATCTCAATCATCTGAATCAGTTGAAGAATCTGAACCAATTGCAATTAGTAAAGATTGGGAAGATCAATTACATTATGATATTATAATTGCTTCAAAGGCAATAATTTTAAATGCTTATTTACCAATTGCTTTTAAATTAATTCCATTAGATAAAATTAAATTACATAGAATAAGAATTTATCTAACAGAAAATTTAGAATATTATTGTCGAAATAAAAAAGTTCATAGAATGGAACCAACAAAAAAATATTTATTAATGGAACATAAAGCTCCACCAAATCCTCATGAAACTCCTGAAACAACAGATCCAAAGGCAAAAGGTATGGGTAATTTATTAACTTCTGATGGTACTGATTTAACTGCTAAAGAATTTGAATTTCAATTATATGTACCTCAAAAATTAAATAATAGACAAAGATTACATCCAAATACTGCTTATGCAAATATTAAATCTCATCATTGGATTAAAATTTGTTTAAGATTATCAAAATTAGTTGAAGGTAAACCAAAACATTATGAAATTAGTATTGATTCACCAATTCATGTTTTAGATCCTTCTTGTTCTCATGCAAATACTTTATTACCATCTTATGAAATGCAATTTAGTGATTGTAGTGAATTAATTACTCAAAATCATGAATCAAATATTTATTTTCCAAAAGAAATTTATAATTCACCTCCATTATCACCAGAAGTTGAATCAATTGATAATGCTTTACCAAGACTTTACAGTTCTTTAAATATATCAAGTATAAGTAATCATAGTCCAAATAATAGTCATAATAGTTCAAATTCTCATTTAAACGGTGTTAGAACAAGAAATAGATCTTCTTCAACTTTAGGTAATCAATCTTTAGGTACTTATGAATCTTCTTTAGCTGCTAATCTTTATAAACCTGATCATTTAGATCCTGCAATTACTGCTCCTCAAGCTATTCCAAAATCTCCTCATGTTTCTCCATTACCAAGACCAATTCATTTATTAAGAAGACCAAGTTTTGAACCTCCTCCATTTGATGCTGATATTAGTCCTCCTCCTTTAAGAGAATTATTAAATGGTGGTAGAGGTAGATCTGATGGTGATAATAATATTGATTCTTTACTTATTGGTGATTCAAATAATAATAGTTCAAGAGGTATTAATAGAGATGGTGCAATTACTCCACCATTAAATCCACCATCATATGAAGATTATTTAAAACAAGAACAATTACCATATAAAAAATCAAGTAATGGTATTCCAGAATTAAGATTTTGTGATCCAACACCTTCTCCTGCAAATTCATCAACACTTTCTCCAAGTGGTGAAAGATCTGGTAGACCACAGACTAAAGATGATGGTGGTGATTTAGGTGGAAGATTTAGATTTAGAGGTTCATCACCAAACATGCCTGCTTCAATTATTAGAGCTACAAGTCCTGATGCTGTTAAAGCAAGAGCTGCTAATGGAAATAAATCACCAAGTCGTCATATTTCACCAACAAAACATTCTTTGGATTCAAATAGAGGCTCATTTAATAGAGGTTCATTTAGTAATAATCAAAGAATTATTCCTCCAATTGTTACTGGTTTAGGTATTTCTGATGAAAATGCAACAACTAATAATGAAAATGCAATTGAAGAAGATGCAGAAGAACCACAAAGTTATACACCAAAATTATCAGATGAACAAGCTGAACCATTTAGAAGATCACAATCTACAAGTTCATCAATGTCACCTGGTTCATTCCATTCAGATGTTGAAAGTAGATTAAGTGAAGATGAAGAAGATGAAATTGTTGGATTACAACCATTATTACATACTAGTACTACAAGTACAAGTAATTTTTATAATCAAAATGCATCATCATATCAAGATTTTTCATCAAGAAGAGGTTCAACTTATAGAACTGGTAGTTTTGATATGTTATCATCAACATTAAGAGATAATTTAAGAAATGATTCTGTTGATATTACTGCATTATACAATAATCAAAGTACAAATATTTGGCATCCATTCCAAGGTGATGAAGAAGATGATGCTTCATTCCATATTATTAAGAGTCAACCTAATGATTTAAATGGTAGAAATTTAGGTCATTTAGATACTCCATTATCACCAAATACTATTTATTCAGATTTTAAGAAAATTTTACCACCTGAAAAGATGGAAAGACAAATGTCATTTGGTGTTGAATCTGCTCCAATTTTTGCAGCTCTGCATGGTAGAGATTTTACTTCATCATCATCAACCTCAACTTCATCACCAGCAACTACAGCTGCAGTAACAACTTCTTTAGCAAATCCTCCAAATATTACTGCATCATTATTAAATTCAAGTAAATCTAATGTCATTAAAGAAGAAGATGAAGATTTAAGCAATACAACTATTCAAAATGATTCAAATACTTTTACAAATCAACGTGATTCTAATTCTAATTCTAATTCAACTATTGAATCAGATGATAGAAATGAATCTTTAATTCCAATAAAGCATGATAATAATAATGAGCATATGATTACTAGTGAATCAAAACTTGGAATTTAAAAAAATTCCATCCATCATAATAAATACATTCATTCAAATTAATTTTCACTTCTCTCTTCCTCCTTTTTCTTTACTTCTTCCTTTTTTTGTTTATGCTTTTTGAAATTAAAACTTGTTAGAATATGTTATGTTTTCCCAGACATTCTTTTATATTGTCATTTGTTATTATTGTTTTTTACTACTATTTTATTACCTTTTCTTTTTGGTTTTGGTTTTGTTTATACATATTTTTTTACTATATATTATGATACATGTTTTCTTCTAATTTAGTAACATCTTATAAGTGTAAAAATATTTATTTATTTATCTATAGTATAATTGTATTTATTTTTCTTCTTCTTCATCACTATCAAGTTCAATATCTGGGATTTCAAAATCACTATCATCACTATCATCGTTTGATTTTGTAGTACTAGTAACAACAGGAACTACATTTCCAACTTTTGATTCTAAAGTTTCAGTAATCTTGATACGTTTTGAAGGAGTTTCTTCTTCATCAACTACATCTTCATCACCATTTTCAGAATTAACAACTTGTAATGATCTTGTTTTTGAATTTGATTCTTCTGGGAATTTTAATTCTTTAATTTCTTCATCTTTTTTAAAGACTGGAATTGTAGTTTCAACAACTGAAGATTCATCTTTCTTAATAGTGAATTTAATATCATCCATTGTAATAGCAGTATCTTCATCATCATTAATATCTTTAATGGTTTCAACATTCTTTTGTTCTTCCAAATCTTCTTCTTCTTCATCTTCATCATCCTCAACGGTGAACGCTTGAGTTGTATTAACTTTACCTTTAAATTTAGTTTCAATTGGTGGTAATCTTGGATTTGTTAATAAACTTAAAGTTTGATTATTTGATAATAAAGATTTAACAATTGGTAATAATGAATAAAGTTCACCATCATTTGGATAAATAACTAAAATTTCTAATAATTTAACAATTGAAGGATCAATAAAACCATTTGAAGTTGATTGTTTAACAGAAATTGAGATGATATATTTAACTAATTTAATATTTTGATTAATTGAAAGATTTGTTAATTTTTTTAAAACAATGTAATAAAATTCATAAATTATTGAACATGTCTTTAATGGAGGATTAATATTGAAAAGATATGAATGAGATAATAAATCAGATAATGGAGTTGAATCTTTAGATTTTTTATTCTTATTCTTATTGTTTTTATCTTTATTACCAACTTGTTGTTGTTGTTGTTTATCTAAAAGACCAGAGATATATGATCTATCTCTAAGTAAGATTAAAGAAATATCAATTAATCTATTGACTAATTCTAATTCAGTTAAACCATGACAAGATTTTAATAATTGAGTAGTTGTTTCAATCAAAGATAATAAATGAGGTTCTAATTTAATAACTCTATCTTCATCAACTTTATTTAGAGTCTTTTTATTTGAAGAAGAATTTGAAATTTTAATTGGAACTAATAATTCTAAAGAAGATAAAATTGAAACTAAATGAGGTAACATTAATTTTTTAAAATGTTTTGATAATATTGAAATATTTTTACAACCAATAGCTTGAGTATTTGAAATATCTAATAAAATCAAATTTTTAATTTCTTCATTCTTTCTTAATTCTCTTTTAATTGGAATAAAATTACTTGAAATACCTAAATAAATTTCAAAAGTTTTAATAATTAAACCTAATGGAATTCTAATTGGGAAAGGAGTTGGAGAAATAACAAAAGCTAATAAAATTTTAGATAAAATTTCTAATCTTTTTGAGATTTTTAAAATTGTAATTGGAGAATTTAAATCAATATTTAAAAATTCAAATATATAATCTTTTTTATAAGTTTCATTATTTGGTAATAATTTAATTAAATTCATTGAATCTGAATCATTTTTTAAATCAATAAAATTATCATAAATTTGAACAGTTGATGAAATTTCATCTAAAATTTTATAAATTTTTAATCTCCATTGATCATCAGGTAAAGCTTGAGCATTATTATTATTTGATGAACCACTATTATTTTGTTTAACTAAAGATAAATAAGCAAAAGTTTGACAAATTTCAAATTGTAAAGATTCATCAATAAGTTCTTCATTATTCAAGATTTGAATTAATTTAACTTCAAATTTTTTAATAAATGGTTTAAAAGTTGTTGTATTTTTGTATAATAAATCTTTTAAAATTGGTAAAATTAATTTAATATTTGAAGAAAATTTTGTTAATAAAAGGTTAATAATATTTGGTAAATTTGGAGTTAAGATTTCTCTTGTTAAAACTGGTTTACCTCTAATTGAAATGATTAATGAATTTAAAGCTAATAATAAGTTTTTAAGAGTTATTTCATTATTGTTGTTATAATTTTCAATAGTCTTAACTAAACTTGGAATGAATGTAGAAGCACCATTTGTGACAATGATTGGGTTTAAAGATAAAACTTGGATAAGATGGGATGCAAACCAAAGATTTAATTCATATTTAACAGTTTTAATATTAGTATTCAATAAATTATTTGTCTTTGAAATTAAATGATTTAATTCAGATTTTGAAGCATTTCTAATGATTGAACTATTTGAGGCGTGTAAAGAAGCTAAGATGAATTTCAAGTTGGAAGGAGTTGGATCATCTACCAAAGATAGAATCACACTGATAGGAACTTCGAAAGAACTCATAGTAATCCACTGAATTGATACCAAAAAGAAAAGAATTAAAATAAAGAGATGAGTATTAATTTTGAACTGAAAAATTTTATGCTGCTTACATAATTTTTTTTAAAACCAAGAGAACAACACCAAAAAAATAGCAAATTGGACTGAAACTTATTAAAACAAAAGCTGGAATACTTTTAAACATTGGATCCGTCTACTAAACACTCATAAATACACTATAATCCATCATTAAATCTCAAAATAACCCAAACTGCAAATCCGGGTCACCAATCAGTCGATTTTTGGGAAATTTTCACTAAAACAAAAAACCAAAAACCAAAACAAACAGCAAACAACAACGAACTAATCAAGTTGCTATTAAAATATAAGTTTATATTAAGCTATATTCTACTTCAATTACTCTTTCAATCATCAAAGAAACAATGGCAAGTCAACAAGTCACAGTATCCACAATCTTCAACTATATTCCAAACTACATTGGATATATGCGTGTGATATCAGCAATCATCTCATTTCAAATGATGAGATCCCATCCAAAATATTGTATGATTGTATATTCAATATCATGTCTATTGGATGCTTTAGATGGTCATGCTGCTAGAATTTACAACCAAACCAGTCGATTCGGTGCTGTATTGGATATGGTTACTGATAGATGTACCACTTCCTCATTAATTTGCTTTTTATGTGTCTTATATCCTGATTATGCTTTACTATTCCAACTATTAGTTTCTTTAGATTTAGCTAGTCATTATATGCATATGTATGCTACATTACAAACTGGTGGTAAGAGTCACAAGAGTGTTGATAAAGAATCAAGTTGGTTATTAAACTTATATTATACCAATAGAATTGTTTTATTTACAATGTGTGCATTTAATGAATTATTTTATGTTGCTCTTTACCTTTACTATTTCCCAATTTATAACTTTGAATTCTTAGGTTATAATTTATCAGTTGCTGGTATTTTAGTTTATCTATGTGCTCCAGGTTATATATTTAAACAATTTACTAATTTTGTTCAATTAAAGAGAGCTGCTGTTTTATTAGCTGAATTAGATGTTCAAGATTTACAAGAAAAGAAGAATTAAATTTTACAATTAAATAAAAAATAGAGATCAAATTAGAATAGACTAATTTAAGCCCAATTCCTTTACTCTGTCTTTCATACTTATAGACCCAATTAGTGAAAATATTCTACTTTTCTTTTTTATGAAAATTCTAAAAGAAAATATTAAATCAAAAATCATAAATATAATTACACACCATAATGAATAACATATGAATCAATGTTCAAATATCATCAAACACATCAAAATATTATTTCTTTATTTTTATGTCTTTTTTTATGTTTTGTTACGAATGCTAATTTTACAATCAATCACACACACAATATTTAGTTTTATGCCCTTCTATTTCTTCTATGATTAGGTTAAATTTTATATCTTTATCTTTTTTAATATCAATTTATATTAACTTTTAAATTATCAAATAGCAATGCAATCAATGAATGAATACTTTTTGTGCTTTTTTTAAAAAAATATGTAGGTTTTTTTTTTACAAATGGGAAATGTTTTTTAAAAATGTACAAAGAAATCTAAAGATTAAATTATTAATTTAACATTTATTCAATTATTTAAAGTAACATACATGGTAATTATATTTCTAAAATTACTATATATTGAAATATCAACTGATATTCTCAAAAATAAAATAAAATTTTAAAATTTAACAAATCATTCAAAAATTGAACAACATGAGTTTGATGAACCTTTTAAACCAAGAATATGAATAACATAAAGTAAAGGGGATCAGAAATTCTTTAAAAAACATTCTATGATATTAAAATACGTAACAAGATTGTTGTTTTGCGCTAGAATGTACTCACCATATTCTCAACCAAAAAAAAGAAACCCTCTAATAAAAGAGAGCTCCTTTCCATTTTCCTCTCAATTAAGAAAGAAAAGGGAGAAGTATTGAAGAGAACGCTAGATTTCATCATGTAGTTATAAAACTTGGAAGGTTCATAAAGAAAAGGAAAAAATAAAAGAAGTGAAAGAATTTTTTTACTTGAATAATTTTTTTATGTTGAAAAAAAATTTAGCAAAAAAAGTCACGTGATTGAATAGAAAAATAAGCGTTGCCCTACTTAGGGCTGGCGCTAGAATAATTATAGTTTAACGTTGTTTACAGCTTAATAACTTACAGGTAGATATCAAAATCAACTAATAAATTGTTAATAAGTAAAATTTCAGAATGTTCTTTAGTTAGAATTGGATAAATATTATTTAATTCATAATTTATGTGAAAGAAATAGCAGTTAGAGCATCATATAGAGTTTGATTTAGAAAGCTTGATGAAGAAAGACGTTTTAAACCTGATGCTCTTTCAATATTTGCTAATGTTATATTCATTGAAACTGCTGTAGGAGCTGCTGTAACACTGTTAGAATATTCAGAACCTTTAGTAGCTTTTGGGAAATGATTTGTTGATGTTGGTGTAAATATACTATATTCATAATCTTCATAAACAGCATGACCAATACCAATTTGATTTAATCCATAATGAGCTGCAAAATATAATTGTCTTAAAACAACATCACCTAAAATCATTTTATTGTCTGCTACAAAAACTTGAAGTTTAACTATTCCAGGGAATACTTCAACACATATATCTTTCACTAAAATTTCAACTTCAATACCTTGTAAATTAAATGTTAATTTATCATCGTCCTTTGGTGTGTTCATATAAAATATATTACTAGAATAGATAAAACCTTCATATTTTGATAATATTTTTTCAATTTGTTCAATGGTAAGAAATAAGTTTGTTGTACCAGTATCCAAAACAGCTGGATAATTACTATCCATTAAAGAAATTGAATCATCACCAATTTTTAAAGTACTATTACTCAAAGTAACAGCAAGTTCAGTTATTTCAGTTGAATTTAGAGCAGAAATAACCATTGGGAATAGTGTAAGCGATTCACCTTCAAATTTTGTAGTATCAATCCCACCTAATAACATTCCACCAGTATTTGAATCATTTGAATCAAGATATATTGAATATAGAGGACCTGTAATAAGCTCATTTTCAAATAGACTTGTTATTAATCCTGAATGATTTTGTTTACGACTATTTATATCTAAACCAATACCAAATACAGGAATTTGATTTGAAGAGGAATAAACTCTAGCAAATTGAAACTCAGGAATAGAGATTCCAGAAGTGTAATTATTATCATCTAAAAGACTTAATGTATCCATACCCCAATAACCTTTGGAAGATGAACTATCACCATATGTTGCAAGAAATGGAACTATTTCATTATTTGATGTATATATTCTGTCGTGGTAAGTTGTTGAAGCACTAAGATTAAATTCACCAAATAGACAAAGAGTAGTCTCTGAACAATTTATATATAGAGCATCAGCTACAAATAAATCTGAAGATCCAGTATCAAGTTGAACTGTAAAATTTTGATTATTTGAACCAAGATAAATCTCAGTATAATAAAGAAATCCATTATTATCTCTACCTAAATCAATCCAAGAAAAATCATTATAATACATTGAATCATCTCTCTTTATTAGATCTCTTTTAGAATTTTCATGATATCTCTTTTCAAAGTTCATCTTTAAATATTTTGGAATAGCCTCAACATCATCATCATCATCATCATCTTCAATTGGTAGAGCAGCTGAATTTATTGGTGAAATTAGACATATTAAAATTAATGTAAATGTACAAATTGATATCAATTTGTATAAACTTTGAATTGACATTGTATAAATGAATGTAGGAGTATACACCCTTTTCCAGTCGTTATACCTTTGGAATTTAATGACTTTTATAAATATTAAAACAAATTAACAATATTTCTTCATTCTTTTCATTTTTTAATTCTTTTCTATTTCTTTTATTAGATTTTTTAGTTATTAAAAATGTTAAAAATGACATACTAAAATTCTGTCATTTTTTGTATGTTAAATCAGATTTATCCGGAAATTTACATATCAACATTATTTATAATAGTGATAGATTGTAGTTAGTGTTGGATTGTTGTTAGATATATGTGCTAAAATGGATTTAATTCCAGAATATACCATCTTTTTATCTATTAAATTTAGAATAAAGTTTGTTAGATTCATTTTTTAGAGCTCTAATTCTATTTTTAATGCGTTAGTTGATTACTTTACTATATAAATCACTACTCAGTAGATAAGTCATAATAAAAGCAGTATTGTTCATTTTTTTAAATTTTATATGAACTGGATTTGTACCTTTTATTAGTATATCAATGATAGTTATAGTTGAATAATAAAGAAGTAGTAAAAGTTATCTAAATTTAAAATTTTAATCGCCTAATTTCTTAAGAATTAGAGTTTTAGAGCTAAATTTTACTAAATAAATTCTAAAATACACCAGAATGACCTCTCTATCTATCTCTTATGATCACTATTATACAAAACTAGAAGAAATAATTCAATTTTAAATGTTTTACCATAGTTAAATTTATATAGTAGAAAAATTACATCCAGACATCTTCAAAAAAAAAAAAAAAAGTAAAAATCAATCATCATCAAAAATTCAATAATAATTACAACTACAATCTTTTTGACATCAACAACTAATGTTTAGAATACAAGTGATACCTACTAGGATCAGTCCTTCAATAATAAAAGAATGTACTAGCACAATACGTACAGTTTTCACCCAACAACATGCCCAATTATCATTACTACGAATCCCTAATACAAGATCCTTTTTAACATCAATACCAAAATTTGAAAAGAGACCAACATTTAAAAAAGATATTAAAGATTATAATTTTACTAAAGTTAATAATAAGAATCAAAAAATCAATTTAGATAATGTTGAAAGTATAATTTCAGAGATAGCCAAAAAGAAAAATATCAATATTAATAAATCCAAATTAATTGAAAAAGAAGAAGAAGATATAATTTTAAAATCAAAGAATAAATTCATTCCAAGTTCATTAATGATTTTGAATAGTAATAATGGTCCAACTGTATTATATAAGAATAATGTTTCCAAGTTTAGTACTGCATTGAATATATTTATTGCTGTTGTTATTTTAAATGGTTTAATATTTTCCGAATGGGCATTTTCTTTAACCATTAGTTTATTTGATGAAAATCATGATCTTTTTACATTAATTAAGAGAATTTTGATATGTGTCCTAGTATCAGCCCTACCAATTGTTATTGTTGGATTTTGTTTAAAATTAAAACAAAGATTTGTTAAAGAAATTATTTATTTAAAAAATGGTAATCTTTCATTTATTTCAACAAATGGTAAAGAAAACATTGTTAGTATTGATAAATTAAGTGCAAGACAAAAATTAAGAACCAATGAAGGTAAGAATGGTATTGAGCATAAAAACATAAGTACATATTCATTAAAAGAAGAAGGAAAATGGATTAGTTGGTCAATCATCAGAGATTGTGATTATATTTACCAAAATGGTAAAGTATTTGATGATATGTTTTATAAAGATCCAGCAGCTGAAGAGAATAAGGAATAGATAATTTTAAAGAAAAGTTCTTGTATATATTAGAAGATTAAAATAAATAAAATTTTACTACTTATAGGATCAAAATTTTGTAGTATATAGAAATTAGAATTCGAATTCGAAATTTCAGTAAAAAGACCAGTAGATATTAAATGAAATAATGTTGTTAAATAAGATTATTACATTATTTAAATGAAAAGACACATTATGCAATCAAAATATAGCTATACAGGTATTATACTTTAGTTTAATCTTCTTTTTCTCTAGCTCTACCTGAACCAGCAGTACGAACAGAGTCATGATTTGATCCAAGTACTTCTTCTAATGGAAATGAACCATCTTCTTTCAATTCAGTACCATGATGTTCATTGTCATCTTCCTTCTCAACTTTACCTCTTATTAAATATTTACATTTTTCCCAAATATTTGAAAAAGTATTATTTGATGTAGTTAAATCAGGGTTTACATTTAAATCTTCATCTGGATTATTATCTATTGGAAACCATTCTTCTTCTTGTTTGTTATTCAAATAATTCATGCAAAAATCACATATTTCAATCAATTTAACGACACTTTCAAGAAAGTTAACAACTAATCTAAGAAAAATTTCAAATAATTTCACACGAATTAAAACTTTAAGCCATAGGGGGAATATTGGCCACAATTCATCTCTAAATGTATCAATTATATCTTGAATATTCATCTGAAGTTGTTGTATGTTCTTTAGAATTCAAAATAGAGAAATTATAAAAGAATTAAATTCGATGGCAAATTTTCCTTATTTTATACATCAAGGAGAAAAGTTTCAAATTATTTAAAGCCGCCGAACTCCAACTATTTGTAAGAATATTAGAGCGAATGGTAACTATTGTATCTTCTATTTGATATAATCTTCTTTTTACTTATATAATCTTCTATAGATTGTAGTCTATACAAGTAAATTTGGAGGCAACAGATCAACTTGGCGCATGGACCTTTTGAAGTTTGTAGTAATTAGCTGATGATATTTGTTTACACATTTTGCAATTTTCTACGTATAGTTGATTTCAAAATGAATTGAATCTTTTTTATCCTCCTTTTTGTTCATTCTGTAATTGTTCAATATTCTCTAGTAATAGGTTCTTCATTAAAGCAAATAAAGCTTTATTGTACATCTTCATCTATAAATTTGTTGAATTGTTTTAGGGGGTTATCAGAATATGGTAGCGACACTACTTGCTTCTCAAATTGTAATATAATTACTATAAATTCAAAACAAATAGCACAATATTCTCATAAACTCATCAGAAAACAAACAATGACAACATTTACAGAATCAGATAATCTATTTGGCAAATTAACTGCAAAAGATATAGAGACTTTGGAGACACATGTTGAACTCTGTAATTATCTTAATGAGTTGAACATTATAACACGAACTGAAGATGAAAGTGGCAATATAATTTCCAATAAGCATAGAAATTTATATTATGATTGTACTCGTGAAGATGTTTTGCAACTAACTGCGCATACTTCAATTCGATGCTTTATACCATCAACAAATTTGATACCAGATTTTCCAGCTGCTATTGCTACCTTTGAAATTTTACGAAAACATCTTTTACCATACAAACTGTCACCTTTTCGTGATTCTGATGTTATTGCAGATAGTAATTGGAAGGAGAGTGTAAAATTAACAGTACAGAATGCAATTACTGGAGAAGATAATATTATTGAATTTGAAGATATGGAAAGGTTCATTTTCTCTAGAGTTTTTGATGTTATTATGTTATCAATTGTTTTGAAAAGGTATATGAGTTGTTTTAAAGTTATAAAGAATTCATCAATAAAAGATCTTACAATCACTTGTGGTACACGTCCTTTTATGAACTTTAAAATCGAATACTGGTTATTATTTATCATTCTTACTCGTTATTTAGGTTCTTTCCTTAATGTTAATATTATATTTGATGAAGAATTTAATAAAAGTAGTGAAGCCAAGTCAAATTTACAATCTTTAATAGATAAATTTCCTAAAACCAAATTCAATATCTTTGATCTTAAATCTACAGATGAGATTTCTATTACAAATATATTTTTGAATTCATCTGTTATATTGATTGGAAATTGGAATGAAAAAGTTTCAATAAATCCTATAAGAAAAATCTTCAAATATAAAGAATCGTTCAACATTAGCAAAAAAGAGAACAATATCAACAGTGTATTAATTGGTAACTTTACTGATCCAGATACTTTGACCGGGAGTGAAATTTATAACCTTTTTTTGAATTCAGCTCTATATGGCGAAGGAGAATGCCCAGTTATTGCACAAGATAAATCAACTTTTGAAAAAGATTGTCTCAAATATAAAGATTCTATTAAACTTCCAAATTTCATGAAGAGACTTATAAAATATCAATTAGGTTTTAGACGTCTAAAAGGGTGTAATTCAATCTCACTCAAGAATAAAGATGATTTAGATAGTTATTTCCAAAAACATGTTCAAACTGAATTTAAGAGTAATCATAAAACTAATTTGGTTATTCCTGTTAATATAACAGCGAAACCTTATATGATCAATGAAAGTACTGTTATTACATTGTTGTTTATTTACAAGAAGTTAAGACATTTATAATGAGTATATCTCTCCTAATATACCAATAATAATATATTACTATATCAAAACTCTGAAAAATGTAGAAATTTTACAACTTCACCAGCTTCACCTGTACCAGAGTACCAGAAAACACTTTAGTCAGCTGTCAGATATTTACTGTAATTTGAACTGTGTAGTGTCATTACCGGCACTAGTTAATTAAACGCTTCTCAAATAATTACAATATAAATTCATAAATTTTAATCCAAAAACAAATAAACAACACAATATTCTCACAACATGACATCAAATAATGAAGACATTTACAGGATCAGATCTGTCATTTGAGGTATTACACAAATTAACTTCAAAAGACATACAGAATTTGGAGACAGATATTGAACTTTGTAACTATTATAATGAGTTAAACATTATAACAAAAAGTGAGGATGAAAAGGATAATACAATTTCCAATAAGCAGACAAATTATTTTTTTGATCGTACTTATGATGATTTTTGGAAAATAATTCTAATTTGTTCAACTCGATGCTTTATACCATCAACACATTTGATATTACCAAATTTTCCAGCGATTTTTGCTACCTTTAAAATTTCACAAAAATATCTTGTACCATACCAACCTGTTCTTAAAGAAAATGATGTAAAATGTCTACAGTCTTTACTTTCTTGTGATCTTGATAATGATAGTTCTAGAGATAGTAATTGGAAGGATAGTGTAAAATTAACAATACAGAATGCAATTACTGGTGGAAATAACATTCTTGAATTTAAAAATATGGAAAGGTTCATTTTCTCTAGAGTTTTTGATGTTATTATGTTATCAATTGTTTTGAAAAGGTATATGAGTTGTTTTAAAGTTATAAAGAATTCATCAATAAAAGATCTTACAATTACTTGTGGTACACGTCCTTTTATGCACTTTCAAATGGAATACTGGATGTTATTTATCATTCTTACTCGTTATTTAGGTTCTTTCCTTAATGTTAATATTATCTTCGATGATGTTAAAGAATTTAATAAAAGTAGTGAAGCCAAGTCAAATTTACAATCTTTAATATATAAATTTCCTAAAACCAAATTCAATATCATTGATCTTAAATCTTCAGATGAGATTTCTATTACAAATACATTTTTGAATTCATCTGTTATATTGATTGGAAATTGGAATGAAAATGTTTCAATAAATCCTATAAGAAGAATTTTCAAATATAAAGAATCATTAGAGAAATTCAATAACAAAAGAAAGAATAATTTCAATAGTGTATTGATTTGTAACTTTACTGATCCAGATACCTTCATTGGGAATGAAATTTATAACCTCTTTTTGAATTCAGCTCTATATGGTGAAGGAGAATATCCAGTTATTGCACAAGATAAATTAACTTTTGAAAAAGATTGTCTTAAATACAAAGATTTTATTGAACGTCCAAATTTCATGAATAGACTTATAAAATGTCAATTAGGTTTTAGACGTCTAAAAGGGTGTAATTCAATCTCAATCAAGAATAAAGATGATTTAGATAGTTATTTCACAAAACATGTTCAAACTGAATTTGAGAGTAATCATAAAACTAATTTGGTTATTCCTGTTAATATAATAGCGAAACCTTATATGATCAATGAAAGTACTGTCATTACATTGTTGTTTATTTACAAGGAGCAGCTAAGAGATTTACAATGAGATAATGGGTTTCATCTTTGGATAATATCAAATACTACTCTATTTCTATTTCTATTAAAAATTAAAAATTGTTGTATAAATATCTCCTAATACATCAATAATAATACTGAATACATTACCAATACCATGTATATATTAAAACTCTGAAAAATGTAGAAAAATTAAAACTTTACTAGCTTCACCAGCTTTACCTGCACCAGAAACATCCTGACACCATCTTGTTTAGGTCACGTGAAATATCGAGTCGGAATTCTTAGATAGAGATACTGATCATACTCCAGAATTAGATACAATACTAGTTACTGGATAACTGCAAGACAACAGTATGAAGTATCTACATTAATATTCTTACATATGTTACAGGTATATCAATTATCAACGGATTTATCATCATATTACAGACATGAGAACATATAACTTCATTAATTTCCTAAGAACTAACAAATCAATATTTAAATGAAAAGAGACATTATTTAATTAAAATTTAGCTATATATATAGTATGTAATTTAGTTTAATCTTCGACAGTACCTGGAAGACTTTATATATACTAAAGAGAGTTCCCTCAAATGTTAGTTGTGTCAGAATATGATAATAAACGCTACTTGGTTATAAGCGCTAAAAAAACCCCAGCTTCTCAAATAAATTTTCATGAATTTGAACACAAAAACAAATAAACAGCACAACATTCTCACCAACTCACTAGAAGACAAACAATGACAGGTTATCTACTTGGTG
>JAJMKA010000082.1:0-52591 GCA_030563805.1 Ruyongia namnaoensis
AATTATCTTAATAATGAACAGATGTTTGTCATTCTAGGAGGTAGTAATCCAATTACTCAAGAATTCTTCAAAACTGCAAATGCAACTTTAATACATCAAAAATGGAAAGAAATATATCTTGATGAAGAGTTATCAACAGAACAAAAGGATTATTATATTAAAGAACTTTTATTGAATAACAATACAAATATCATTGATAGACCTCTAAGAAGAGAATCTATATATGTTCCTAAAATAGACAGATTGAATAGAATGGCAATGTGGGGAGCACATGAACAACTACAGTTGGAAAATGCTAATTCAACAATTGGACTTTATAATCCAAATTCAGAAATTGAGTTTAAAAATATTGGACGTACAATTAAACAAATGCTTCAAGATTATAGAGATTCAAATGGATTTAATAATCCAGATCTTCTTTATATGAAAGAACAATTATACAAAACAGCTTATTTGGAACAAAACCTAGAATTAAAAACAGAATATTATAATCATTTAGTTGATCTTTATAATAAATATGGACCAGAAAGATTTGGAGAAACTGATTTTGCACTTCTTGAAGAATTAATTCATGAAATTGAAGTGAAGAATAATTAATGGTCTACAAAATTGATCAAAATAAATTGAATTGATATACTTCAGGTAAGGAAACTGTCATTAGGCATATATATAAATAAATAAAATCAATTGAGTCTAAATTAACTAGTAGTGTAAAACTTTTTTTTCTTTTTGGTCTGGTCATTAGATAATTGTGTTAATATTGTCTCTTTGGTGATTTGGTTTTTGAATTGAGATTAGCTATATAGAAGTCAGGATTTGAATCAATTACTGCTTCACTTGCAATTGTGTTTAATCTTTGATGGAAGTTGTTTCTATTATTGTAACTCTTTAAATATTGAAGACGTTCTTCTGTAGAAAGTGTTTCTAAATATCTTGGATTTATACCCCTTTGTGAAACAGATGTAAAAGTACTAGAGTTTAAAGACTCATTTGAAAATGATGGTGCAGGTGTTGATCTTCTTTCAAGAGGGTCAGCAAATGGAAATTCACTTTCTTGAAGAGAACTCAATGATTGTTTATGTGCTAAATTTTCTGATATCTTTCTTCTTATTGAACTATTTCTTGGAAATTCAACCTTATCCAGTGAAACCGTTGCACTTGATGGTACCCTTGAGGAATAAACAGATGAACCAGTATCATCTATCAATGGAATTACTTTAAGCAAGTTATTATTGTTGTTTGTGTTCATAAATTGAGTCTCTGAATCAGATTCTTGAACAGTTGGTAGTGAATTTGTAATACTTTGATTTGATTTCATTAAACTTTCATTTGTATTACTAAAATCGCTATCTGAATATACTGAATCTGGTTGAAGGTTATTTATAGATTGTTCTAATTTAGTTCTGTATGTTAGTTCTCTAGTTAACCCACTCTCATCATTATTTTGTTCTAAATCATTATTCACATCTTCTCTATGTGTTAACATTGATGATGGTAACGGACGTGGGCCTTTTAATTTTGAAGGTGTTGTTGGGGAAACTGTTAGTGGAATTTCACCCATTGAAGCAGTTGGATAAGGTAAGTCAGAATCATTTTGTAAGGTGTTTGAATTATCTGATAAATTAAGATCTTGAGGGTATGGTAAGTCATGTTGTTGGATTGAAATATCATTATCATTATTGTTGTTATTGGGTATATTGTTTGAATTGTTATAGATATCATCAAAGTAATAACCACCTCTATATGCTGTTGATAAAGGTTGTAATATGTTATCACTTGAACTTATTATAGTTGAACCAAGAGTTCCAGTATTATCATGTCTCATTGTATCATAAAGAGTTGTGGATGGTAGATTGTTTAAATCTTCATGTTGATTTGTATAATTATAACTTTCATCTTGAATGAATGGAATACTTTCATTATGTTCCTCATTTCCATCATCATCTTCTTCATCATCATCATCATCATCATCATCATTATTGTGATCATAATAGTTATGTGATTTAATGGAACCACCATCAACAGTTCCATACCCATAGGATAATGGAGCCAATTGAAATTCATCACCATAGTGTTTATCAGTTCTTTTCATTCCCTTTCTTGAAGTAACAGTTCTTCTCACTATACATAATAAACCACAAGAAATAGCTACTAATACAGCAGCAGCTAAAACTAACCAACCAACCCAATCTAAATGAGGAATAAATAATAATATATCAATTAAAAATGATAATAACGTTAATAAGAAAGTTGGTATACCCCAAAGTTGAATAAAAAATAATAATTTCAATGAATTTGAAGGAGAATGCCAATTTAGAGGTATACAAGCTAATAAATAGATCAATGTAAATCCACAAGCTATTGGATGGACCACTAATAATTTTGATACAGATTCTTTTGCATTTGATGGAAGAGAAAATCCCTTTAAAGAATCAACAGCATCACTTGAGTAACCTACTCCAACTGAAGAACAATCACCATCTGAGCTGCAATAACCAAACACACCAAATCTGAATCCATCATAAGTACATAATGTAATGGTATTTGTGACAGGAACAGTTAAAACAGCAATCAGTTGAAATGCAAAGGATATTGTCAGAATCACACAGATAGTGGTTGCGGGGCGTACTCTGATAGTCATATGCCTGCACAAAAGAGTTCAAAAAAAAGAGTTTAGTAAGAATAAATAAGAGTAGCTCTAGTTACAATAGACGGTGCTAATGAGAATTTTGTTGAGATTTAAAAGATATAAATTGAATGGTTTTAGATATTAATGTTAATTAATTAATCATTTTTTTTTTTGGCCTAATTTTTTTTCCAAAAGTAAACAAACAAGAAAAAATAAAAATAAAGAAAAAAAAGAAGAATTGAAGAGAATTTTGTTGTTATTTTCTTGTTTTGATGTATTAGTAGACTTCAGACTTGTAATGATGATTGGGGATCTATGTCTTTTATATTGTGGAAAGCACTGGTGTCAAGAAAACACTTAAATTCTGCAGATTTACATAGTTAAGAAGGGTCTTTCGTGGTTTTTCAATTTCTGCCATTTTTGGTGAAAATTTTATATTAAACTCTTCAAGCTTTAAAAGCTAACAAATTTATAAGTTCAAGAGTAGTATAATTAACACCAGATGGGTAGTAGGCATACTTCTAAGAGACTTCATAAGAAGTTTGATGATGACCTAGGGGAACCTGTCCAATCTCCTATTCACAAGGATGAAACCAGTCAAGTCACTTCAAATTTGAAATCCAACAATAATAAACAGATAAAACCTGAGAAGAGAGCTTTAAACTCTACAAATTCATCATCTAATAATAAAAAAAGTAAGATATATACTTCTAAAGATAATCAATCTAAAAAACTTGCACCAAAAAATCGTCCAGAAACAAAAACTGTTAGATATTATAGCGATAATGAAGAAAATGTAAATAGTGAAGAAGATGATGACAAAAATAATAACCAAAATGATTCAAGAAAAAGAGATAGTAAAGCTACTTCATCATTTACAAATCAAGCACTTATAAATAGATCTAAATCGTTACTAGAGATTAGAAAAACATTGCCTGTATATAAATCAAAAGATGAATTAATTGAAAGATTACAAAAGAATAAAGTCACAATTCTTATTGGTGAAACTGGTTCTGGTAAATCCACACAAATTCCTCAATTCTTAATGCCATTAAATAGACGTGGTATAGCTGTTACACAACCTCGTCGTGTTGCTGCAATTAACTTAGCAACAAGAGTTTCAGAAGAATATGGTTGTGAATTAGGTTCAAAAGTTGGTTATAGTGTTAGATTTGATCATAAAGCTTCTTTTGATACAAAATTAAAATATTTAACTGATGGTATGTTATTAAGAGAAATTATGCTTAAACCTGATTTACCTCAATATTCAACTATTATAATTGATGAAGCACATGAAAGAACTGTTTTAACAGATTTATTATTAGGTTTTTTAAAAGTTTTAATGAATAAAAGATCAGATTTAAAATTAATTATTATGTCTGCTACTTTAGATGCTGAAAGATTTTCAAAATTCTTTGATAATGCTGATATTTTATTTGTTGAAGGTAGAATGTTTAAAGTTGATAGATTTTATTTAGGTGATTCAATTGATGATATTGTTGATTCAACTATAAAATCTATTATTCAAGTAAATAATGGTGAATTAGAAGGTGATATTTTAGTATTTTTACCAGGTCAAGAAGAAATTGATAAAGCTGTTAGTATATTAGAAAGAATTTCTCCATCTTTACCAAAAGAAGCTCCTTTAATTGTTGCATTACCTCTTTATGCTGCATTACCACCAGCTGAACAAGCAAAAGTATTTTTACCTGTTCCAGCTAGAAGAAGAAAAGTTATATTATCCACAAATATTGCAGAAACTTCTATTACAGTTCCAGGTGTAAGATATGTTATAGATTCTGGTTTAAGAAAAGTAAAAGTATGGAGACATCAATTAGGTTTAGCTACTTTATTAACAGCACCAATTTCAAAAGCTTCTGCTACTCAAAGAGCTGGTAGAGCTGGGCGTGAAAGAGAAGGTAAAGCATTTAGACTTTATACAGAAAATGATTATGGAAAACTACCACTTCAAACAGAACCAGAAATAACTAGATCAAATGTAACATCACCTGTATTAATGTTAAAGAAAGCTGGTGTTGATGATATTTTAAATTGGCCATGGTTAGAAAGTCCTGGTAAAGATTCATTATTATCAGCATTAACTCAATTATATCAATTAGGTGCACTTGATGATAAAGGTAAAATTACAGAATTGGGTGAAAAGATGGCAATTCTTCCATTGGAACCTCAACTATCAGCTATTTTATTACATGCACAAGATAGAGGTTGTCTATCACCTGTTATTGACATTGTTGCTTGTTTATCTGTTGAAAACTTAATAATGAATCCACAATCAGAATTAAGAGATGATGTTAATGAAAAGAGATTGAACCTTTGTATTTTGGGAAGTAAATATGGTGATTTATTAATGATGAAAGAATTATTTGACTTTTACATTCAATTTAATGATCCTCAAGAAAGACAACAATGGTGTAAAGAATTGGCATTATCATATCGTGGATTCAAAAATGTTGTTAGAATAAGGAAACAATTGAGAGAATATATGATTAGTTTAACTAAAAATAAACATCTATTCAATGATGATGAAAATACAAAACCTTTGGATATTCCAAGTGTTTTAAAATCATTTTTATCTGGATTCAGCACAAACACTGCAATTGGTATGCCTGATAGATCATACAGAACAACAACAACTGGTCAATTGATTTCAGTTCATCCATCATCCATGATTTTTTCAAAGAAAACTGATGCTATAATGTATACTGATTATGTTTATACCACAAAGGGTTATGCTAGAAATGTTAGTGTAATAGAACTTTCATGGTTACAAGAAGTAAACAGTACAGCTTTAGCAACAAAGACAAGCATTAAATAGAAGGTATAGATTCAAATTAATAATAAGTAATAAGTAAAAGCAATTAAAAATAAAATAATGTATCGTTTTTATTCGTGATTTCTCTATAGTAGTAGTAAAAAAAAAAAAAAAAAAAAAAAAACACGACAAAACACTCCATCTCTTACAACAACATTATTAATATTATTCCAGTCCCAGTCCCAGATGAAATGGGTGCTCTGAGTTCACTATCGTTAAAAGCTAAAGTTGGAATTGGTATTATAGCATCATATACTTCATATACTGTATTTGTTTCTCTTGCCACAAGATATGAGATTTTCAAAAGAGAGGAACAGTTTAAAATAAATACATCCAATACTCATGACCATTTAACAGATAATGTGGAAAAGTACAAAAGTTTAACAATTGCAGGAAGATTTGAAAACCCTTTTGAAGAATATAGAGCACAAACTTTATTTGAATTCTTGCTGGCAAGAATATTAGAATTATTTGAAGGTAGATCAAGAGGTAGTGTTCCAATTTCTAATTCCAAATTACGTGAGATTCTACCAATTTACAAACCAGATTTTGAATTAATATTTGATTCGTCATTTAATGAGTTTAAAGATAGTAAAGATAAAAGATCAGCAATACCCAATCTTCCTAGATTTGGTGATAGAATGACATTCACTTGGTTAGGTCAATCATGTGCCTTTGTTCAAATTAGTGGTATAAATATTCTAACAGATCCAATTTTCAGTAATTATTTAATTAATCCATATTTAGGTCCAAAGCGTATTACACCAAGTCCATGTGAAATAGATGAATTACCAAATCCAAACTTTATTTTAGTATCACATAATCATCCAGATCATTTAGATTTTGAGGCAGTTGATCAAATAAGAAATAAATCAACTTGGATTGTACCATTAGGAATTAGAAAAGAATTGGCTAGAAGAGGTGTTTTCAATATCATTGAATTAGATTGGTGGGAAAAGGTTAAGTTGGATGTTCCTCAAGATCCTTTAAATAACTATGAAGTTGCATGTACACCTGCAATGCATCTGTCAGCAAGAACATTCCTTGATTCTAATAAATCATTATGGTGCTCTTTCCTAATTTTAAAAAATGGTAAACCACTTTTCTTCCATGCTGGTGATACAGGTTATGTCAATGATTTATTTAAACTTATTTCAGAGAAGTATGGTAAAGGTACAAAACTTGCAATGTTACCTTGTGGTCAATATTGTCCAGAATGGCATCAAAAGCCTAGACATATAAGTCCTGAAGAATGTTTTAAAATTATGAAAGATTTAGATGCTCAAAAAGTATTAGGTGTTCATTGGGGTACATTCGTTTTAAGTTCTGAACATTTTTTAGAACCTAAATTAAAGCTTGAACAATTGGCAAAAGATAATGATAAAATAAATGATGTATTTACACCAGGATTTGGTAAAACTATTGTTCTTGATATTGGGAATAATAGTAATAATAATGATAATGATAAATCTGGATACCATCCAATTCATGAAGGTAAAAGTGTCCTTGTTAAATAATATGCATATGATAAATTACAATAGAAAAAACAAAACAAGTATATATATATAGACAGAATAAATAATGTTATGCCAGAACTATTGATCATCGATCTTTTTAGTAGAATCCAAAAATTGTTTAAAAGCTTCGTCTTTAATCATATAGGTATGTGTACCTATCTTTGGGAAACTTCCTTCTTTGACTTCTTTTATATAATCTTTCAATCCATTAACTGCACTTTCATGAATATTGGAATATTGTTTAACAAATTTTGGTGTATGTGTGCTATTAATCATTCCTAAAGCATCTGCTTGTACTAAAACTTGGCCACTTGTACCAGGACCTGCACCAATTCCTATCGTTGGTATATTTATGTTTTCAGTTATATACGATGCTAGTTTATGAGGCATTGCTTCAAGTACTATTGAAAAAGCACCAGCTTCTTGGATTGCAATAGCATCTTTAAATATTTTCATTGCAACATCAGGAGTATTACCTTGTACCTTAAACCCACTTAGAGCATTTGATTTTTGTGGTGTTAATCCTATATGACCCATAACAGGTATACCAAAATCTGTAAGTCTTTTAACCAAGGAAACAATTTCTAAACCACCTTCAATTTTAATAGCATTTGCACTTCCTTCTTTAATTAATTTTATTGAATTTGTCATTGCCTCAGAGATTGAACTTTCAAATGTTCCAAATGGTAAATCAGCTACTATAAAAGATTTATCAACACCACGTCTAACAGCTTTACAATGATATATGAATTCTTGGAAAGGTAGTTGATTTGTATTTTCATAACCCAAGGCAACCATTGCCAAAGAATCTCCTACCAAAACAATATCAGCGTTTGAATCATCAGCTATCTTCCCTGTTATATAGTCATGAGCAGTAATTACTGATATTTTTTCATTATTTTTATACAGACGATAGATGTCATTGATTGTGTTTCTTTGTGTTTGATGGGACACTGCACTCATCAATGAGTTTGTGGTATGTATTGATCTGCTAAACCTCCTGAACATCACTGTAAGTATCTTATGAATCTTCACGTGAAGATGTACTATTTTGTGGTGATGATGATTCGTAAAGAAAAAATAATAAATTTCATAGGTGAAAAAAAAATAAGAAATTTGTTTCTCCTATTTTTCAACTCTTTATACGGTTGTTGATTTATTCAATTCATTACTTATAAAGATAATTCACAATGGTTGGATACTCAGGAATTGTAGAAACTCACTACTCTAAGGATACTGTCAAACTTCCTCTTGCGGAATCAGCAGATGGTAAATCATCTATTTCATTGTCAGACCTTGTTCAATTAACTCCAGACTTAAAACCAAATGCCACTTTTGGTTTAAAGAAATCATTAGTCAATGGTGATTTACAAACTATCTACTTATCAGCAGCCAATTACAAAGATTGGTTCAAAGTATACTACGGAAGAAGAGTTATTACTTTTGAAGATGGTGGTTCAACAGCAGTTGATTACGTTATTCCAAAACCAAATTCAAAAGAAGAATTTGAAGAAATTGCAGCATCAACTTTCCCAGAAGATTATCCAAAATTACATCCAAGAACTAGATTCTTAACAGAAGGTGAAATTTCATCATTATCTAGTGATGATACAAAACCAATGGTTATTGTTTGTCATGGTTTAGGTGGTGGTTCACATGAAGTCATTATAAGACATTTGAATGAAGCTTTAACAGAACAAGGATTTGAAGTTGTTGTCTTTATAACCAGAGGTTGTTCAAGATCAAAATTAACTACACCAGAATTATTCAGTGGTTTAGCAACTGATGATTTAAGAACATTTGTTAAAATCACTAAAGAATCATATCCAAATAGACCTTTATATGGTATTGGTTTTTCTTTTGGTGCTACAATGTTATCTAATTATTTAGGTGAAGAAGGTGAAAATTCAGTCTTTTCTGCTGCTGCAGTTTTATCAAATCCATGGGATATGGTTGATTCCTCTTATAGATTAACTGATAGATATTTATCCAATAAATTATTTTTAGCATCAGTTACAAGTTTTTTGACAAGAATGGTTAAATCAAATAGAAAAGCACTTATAGATCATCCAAATATTACTGAAGAAATGATTAATGCTAAGTATAATTCAGTTGCTGAATTTGATAATTCATTTACAGCACCATTTTATGGATTTCAAACAGCTTTCCAATATTACAGAGCTGCTAGTTCTGTTAATAGACTTTTAAAAATTTATACACCATTATTAGCAATTAATTCAACAGATGATCCAGTTGTTGGTGTTAATTCTATTCCAATACTTGAAGCTGAATCCAATCCATTTGTTTATTTAGCTAAAACAAATATTGGTGGTCACTTGGCTTATATTCAACCAGATGCTAAATCATGGGCTGTTAAAGCTATTGTTTCATACTTGAAGAATTTCAGTGATACAATTGATACAACTAAGAAAGTAGAAACAGAGTATAAACCATCCGTTTCAAAGTATGATTATAAATTAAAGTATTAGATTTTAGATATTTAAATTTTTATTTTAGAAGAACCTTTTTGAAACAAATAGAAATAGAAATTAAGATTTATAAAATTGATTTTTTTATTTAATACATATATGTTTTATGATGATATATATATTTTTATCCTAGTACGTAGTTGTTAAATAAGTTCAGTTTTGTTTCTATACGATCAGTGAAACGTTAGCTGGACAATATGATCTACTAGTTTAGCTGGCCGCCAATAAAAATTAAAAAAAATTAGGCGGAAACTCTCTAAAATCTAGGTAGAAAATTATAGAAATAAATATATTTTAACGACAAATTTTAAAGATATATGATTGAAAAGAATTTTTTAGGTACTAATCAATCTATTTATAGTTGATTACAGTTGTCGAACAGGTGAAAATTCCACTTTTATTTTACACAGTTTTTCCAGTAAATTTTAGTGTCATACGCTTCAAAGAATTCGGTAGGTATGATCTATCAGTTAATTTCCCTACATAGCTGCGCATTATCATTAAACTCAAAATCTTAAGATATTAAGCAATATATACACCCAGAAGGTCAATATTTATTATAGATCTTCAATTTAAACTATACTTTCTATACAAAATTTGTAGTTTATTTAAGTATTTGACGCTTTACCACGGACCGTAGGTATAAAATATTGGATAAAATTGTTCCTGTAACGCTTAAAAATATTTCCTTGAACCCACAGATATAATTTAAATATATATTAAAGCTATCAAATCAATTATAAACGATTTACTACTCATATAACCTCTAAAATATCATTCATTTAACCTTATATATTAATAGACCGTTACCCGCAAACACCACTTTAAAATTTCGGCTCTCACAGTAAAATTAAAATTAAATTACACGTAACAAAGTTTTAGAACAAGAGATCAATAAAATCAATTGGTTCTAAACTTCAAAAATGAGTACAACACAAAGACAAGTAGATCCATTTACTTTGAACATAGCAAAGTATTTAAGAAAGAATGCTACATTAAAACAACGTACAGGTACTTTACAAGGTAACCCAATAGATTTTTTTAGATATAAAAGAGCTATTCGTGCATTATTATCAGATGAATATAAATCAAAACAAGAAAACCCAAAAAATCAATTACCTTTAATTCAAAATGAAGAACAAGCTAAAAATGCTTTTATTATGTTAATTAAAAATCAATTGGTACACCCTGGTGATAAATTATCTACTACTAAAGCAAGAGAAAGTGGGTTTGTTCCAAAGAAAGAAATTCCATGTTTCTTACCAAAGCAAAGAGCTGAATTACAACCTGATGAATATTACATTTGGTTTTATAAAGAAAGTAACCCATGGCAAATACTTATGGGTTTAGGTGTTGTTGCTGCTATTTTTGCTGTCATCTTATTCCCATTATGGCCAATGTTTATGAGAAGAGGTGTTTGGTATTTATCAATGGGTTTATTATGTTTGATTGCTTTATTCTTCTTAATTGCAATCATTAGATTAATAATATTTGTAATTACTTATTTCACAGTACAACCTGGTTTATGGATATTCCCTAACTTATTTGCTGATTGTGGTGTTATTGATAGTTTCAAACCATTATATGAATGGAATGCTCCAAAAGTTAAAAAATCAAAGAAATCTAAAAAGACTTCAAATGAATCTAGTATAGAGAAGATCTCTGCTGCTAAAGAAAGTTCTACAACTTCTGCTGATCCAAATTCAAATGCTGTTTCTAAACGTAAAGTTACTTTAGAAGAAGTTGATGAATAAACTCTGTTTTTGTTTTCAAATACAATTTAATTAATTATTATTACCAATTTGCTATATAGAAGAGAACAAAAGAAATAAAAAAAAAATCAACAGTATGAAAATGGCATGAATGAATATATACCACATATATTCTTTTTATTTATGATTTGTAGAAACTATGGTAGAATATTTATTTTGATAGATTTTTTTAAATATTTTAATTTCTTTCCAGTAATTGTGAGGAAATTAAATATACTAATGTATTTATCAATTGATAGTATACGATGAAGTCATAATATTAAAATCTCTTTAAAATGGCAGATGTGTAAATTTTTTTTCCATACGTTTTTTTGTATTTTGATGAAAATTCATTCATTATAAAATCAACCAAATAAATTAATTTAGTCTATACATCATGTTGAGGTTTAACAGTTATAGAAACTTCATAAGATCTTCTATACAGAGTAACAAGAGATTTAATGTATCGTATATCAACAATTTTAGAGTTAATGAAATTGAATTGGCAAATGAATTAAAAGAACCATTAATTACTCATTTAACAAAGAGAGGTTTAGTCTCAAACTGTTCCAATGATGAACTTGAAAATATTTTACAAAAGACTTCATTGGGTTTATATTGTGGTGCTGATCCAACTGCAAAATCTCTTCACATTGGTAATCTTTTACCATTAATAGTGTTATTACATTTCAATATCAGAGGTCATAATATAAATGGTTTAGTTGGTGGTGCGACTGGTATTGTGGGTGATCCAAGTGGAAGATCAACAGAGAGAGCAGCAATGGCTGATCAAATAAGACAAAATAATATCACAAATATTAGAGAACAGATGGAAAAGTTTTTTAAATTAGGTGTTGAACATGTAAAGAATTTAACACCAAGTCAAATTGATTTAATTAAAAATGGTGAAATTAATTCTTTAAATAATTATACTTGGTGGGAAAAGATTTCAATGGTAGAATTTTTAGGAACTTATGGTCGTCATATTAGAATTGCTCAAATGTTAGCAAGGGATAGTGTTAAAAATAGATTAGAATCTGAATCTGGTATTGGATTTAATGAATTTACTTATCAAATTTTACAAGCATATGATTTCTGGCACCTTTTCAAAAATAATGGTGTTAGTATTCAAGTTGGTGGTAATGACCAATGGGGAAATATAACAGCTGGTATTGATTTAATAACAAGATTAAAAACAGAATTAAAAAGACAAAATAATAAGGATAAAGAAATTCAAAGTTTGGCCAACAGAGAATCTTTTGGGTTAACAGTACCCTTATTAACAACAGCTTCAGGTGAAAAATTTGGTAAAAGTGCTGGAAATGCAGTATTTATTGATTCTGAAATTACACCTGCTTTTGATTTATATCAATACTTTATTAAGACCCCTGATTCAGAAGTTGAAAAATTATTTAAAGTATTCACATTTATTCCTTTAAAACAAATTGATGATATTCTTGTTAAACATAATCAAGATCCATCATATCGTGTTGCACAAAGAATATTAGCAAATGAAGTTACTGACTTAATACATGGAAAAGGTTCTGGTAAAGATGCTTCAATTATAACATCTATTTTATATCCATTACCAGAAGAACCATACCCAGAAATACCAACAGCTGAATTAATAAGATCATTCAAGAATGCTGGAATCTTACAATCACTTCCAAAAGAAGAATATATGAATAAACCATTTAGTTCATTGATTCAAACATTATTAGATTCTTCTAAAGCAGAAGCTAAGAGATGGGTTAAAAAGGGTGCAATTTATTATGGTTATGATAGAACTAAAGTTGATGAAACTGACTCTGTTTTATTAACACAAGAACTACTTTTAGATGAAAAGCTATTACTTTTAAGAATTGGGAAAGGAAAATATCATTTGGTTGAATTTATTTAAAAGTAATTAAAAGACTTGTATAGAAAGCATTATAAAAAGAGTTACATTGTAAATATTAACTATCAAAATTTTAATCAAAAGAGTGTTTTATATATAAATTTAATAATTAATGAGAAAACATGAAACATTAAACATTAGCATCAAATAATGTAGATATTGTCAAATAAATTCACAGCATTGATTGTTGAATATTTAGCAAATACTACTACTAACTTTTTTTTTTTTTTTTTTAACAACAAAAAAACACTTCAACAAAATCTGATTAATGCTACGACTCACTAATTAGAGAACAATAAAGATGTCTCATCAAGAAATAGAGAGAACACAAAAGATCCATGAAGTTGCTGAAAAGCTGATAGAAAAGCACAATGAATTCCTTATAACAAAATTTAACAAAGATCTCAAAGCATTGACAACAGAATTTGTAACTCAAGGGCGATTGAACAAGTATCTTAGAATTATAAACCTAGATAAAGGAATTTATAAATATGAATCTGGAAGTAGTCAAGAGAAAACATTAGATACCATAGATCTAGGATTAATATATGAATATGTTGATGATTTTACCAATAAGAATACAGAAAAGAAAGGAACAGAGGAATATAAAGAACTTGGTAATTCTGATTTCATTGTTTTAGCTCTATTGAAATATTTTAAAAATGATTTCTTTAAATGGACTAATACACCAGAATGTACAAATGGCCATAAAAATACAAAGATTATAGGTGTTGATAGACCAAATTCAGAAGAAATAAAAGGTGAAGCTTCCAATGTTGAATTATATGTTTGCGAAAGTTGTGGTTCTAGAGTTAGATTCCCAAGATATAATAATCCTGTTAAACTATTAGAAACAAGGAATGGTAGATGTGGTGAATGGGCAAATTGTTTTATGTTATTACTTCGTTCTTTAGATATAAGAGCAAGATATGTTTGGAATTTAGAAGATCATGTATGGTGTGAAGTTTATTCTGAAGCTCAAAAACGTTGGATTCATGTTGATCCTTGTGAAAATGCATTTGACAATCCAACACTTTATAACAAAGGATGGGGTAAAAAGATGAGTTATGTATTTGCTTTTAGTATTGATGGTGCATCTGATGTTAGCAAGAGATATGTAACAGAAAAAGATAAAATGATAAAAAGAGACAAGTTTGATGAAACTGAACTACAAAAATTGATGAGATTTCTTTCTTATCACAAAAGAAAAACTTTTAGAAATGACAAAATATGCAAATTATTAATTGAAGATAATGTGGAACAAAGAGAATTTGAAAATAAAACTCCAACCTCAATTTCACAAATACAATTACCTAGACAATCAGGAAGTGCAGAATGGACAAAATCTAGAGGTGAAGATGGTTCTTAGTTTACTTTATCTATAATTTTAATAAGACAAAAAAAATACTTTTTATATTAATTAATTAAATAGTGAGTGCATCATCAAAACCAACCATCTAATTCATCAGTTTCATATACACTTTTTAGATCAACAATTAATCTAATCCAATTATGTTTTAATAATTCTTCTCTTTCTAAATTGTTACTAACAGCTGTAGATAAATCTATTGTTTCAAAAAATTGCACATATTGGCTCTGTAGATCAAATTGAAGGTGACTATTGAATTCATCTAATTTAAATGGACGGATAATGCTTAATTGATTATTTAAACGAATGAGTTCATTCAATGGCTTTGATAAACGAGTGATTAAATCTTTGTTGACTTGAAGTGAATTAATTAAAATTTTATTGATATTCAAAGATTTGATTAGTTGCTTGAAAACTATTGGTAAAAATGGAGAAATTAAATATTGACCATTAATTTGTGCAGCTGTTGTATTATTATTTGAAGCACTAATAATTTGATCTATGGAGTTTGTTTGATTTTTAATAGAATGAATAACTGCTTCATCAATTGCCAAATTTTTCTTTGTAATTCTTGAAAGTTTTAATTGATAATCATATAACAGTTCTTCATCAATATCTATCTTAATTGATGTATCTTTTATAAATTGAGTAGCATTTTTGAGACTATTAATAATTTCATTAAATAAACTCATAAGTTCATATCTTTTCAAAGTAAATTCCAGATAATTAATCAACATTAAATTACTATCTTTAAATTGTTGTTGAAACTTCTTGATTTGATTTATAGTAGTATCTATTAAATCTTGTTTAATATTTGAATCAAATGACTTTAATGATAATATTTTGGTTAAAATGATACCAAACTTTAAATTTTCTTTTGCCATTCCAAAGTCCACATTAATTAAACTATTATTAAAATTTATCATTGAATCCATTGATGGGAAAATACTATCAATAATTGAAGGGTCTAATAAATTTGGATTAATATTAGTTGTCATTAGTTTAGGAACACCAAATGATAAAGAATATAAAGAATCTATAATGTTTAATTCAATAAATAATCTTTTCAAAATTGATTCATAATCATCATAGTTATTATTTGTAACTTGATGTTCAACATTTTCATGAAATAATTTGAAAATTTTTAAATTATGAAATATTGAAACTGATGTTCCAATAACCGAATAATCAGTTTTAATCCCCAATAATATGACTGAATAACATAATAATACAAGTGATAAACAATAAATAATAATGATATTTTGTGAAAAAGAGTGTTTGTTTAGTTGGATTCTTGATGATAATTTCATTAAAGCGACACAATCATTATTGATATTTTCCACAATACTATATACATTGAATGAATTTCCTGACCCATTATTATTAACCGTGCTACCATTATTATTTCTAGTAACTATTCCAATTAAAATATCTAATGATGAATAAAATGATGTTAAAATTGAATTATTAGTCTCCATTATTTCTGAAATTACTGATTGTGAAGTTGTTGTTGGTGATGAAATAGTTGGTTGTGGAACATTTAACAATATATTTAAACTTTGTCTACTCAATGGTAGAATTGGGAAACCAAAATGAATAAATTGATAATACATTTCAACCAGTTGGACGTGTTGATGTTGTTGAAATCCAAATTTACTAAAACCTTGATTTAAACTACTCAGACTTGATATTGATAATGCAGGAGATGTAGGGGCTATAGGGAAATTTGAAGAATTTGATCTACTTCTCATCATTTTATTATTATTATCAACAGAACCTCTTGGTGATAAAGTATTAGCCGATCTTAATCCTATATCATCTTCAGAATCTGAAGCTAAAGCAGATGATGAAGCATTACTATTTTCATAGTTTCTAGGTAAGAATGAATGATTTAAATTTGATGCATTTGAACTAATAGAAGAATTAACTGATTCTATTGAACCTCTTCTGTCAAATGGAACTTGTGAATAAGGTACCTTCCAAAATAAACCTTGAGGAACAGTTGAAGCTCTTCCATCATTTGATGGTTGTTGTGGTGAATTATTTTGGAAAATTACTTGTTGAGGTTGTTGTACTTGTTGATGCTGTTGTTGATATGATTGATCTTGTTGTTGTTGTTGTTGATCAGGATAACTTCTAAATGATGAATTTGTTGTTATACTATTGAGTGGTGGTAAAGTTATTCCTCCATTAGTTCCTTGTTGTTGTAATACAGGTGGATATGAAGGTTGTGTTGAACTTGAAATACTTTTAACTCTTGATCTAACAGATTTTCTTGAACCAGTTGAAGAGCTTCTTGATCTACTACTTTTAGCTTGTTTAGAAGCTTGTGTATCATTAGATTGTTGTGTCCCAGATTCATCTTTTAAAAAACCTTTTGTTGGACCTCTCTTTAATGGAACTCTATCAAAAGAACAATTATCACCATTTTTAATACAACTTGAACAAGATTTATCCACTGTATTTGAAATGTTATTAAAAGTTGCATCACATTTTATCTTTTTTCTTCTACATTCATCACAAGCTCTTGATACTTTAGATCTTTTTCTTTGTTTTGAATCTGTATTAGAATCAGGAGATTCATTATTATTGTTTTCATGTTTGTTTGAAGTTGGAACTGTAGTTTCTAAACTACCTTTGGGTATCACTTGATCGACTTGTTGTTGTTGTTGTTCAATTTGGATATTTATTTTGTTATTGTCATTAGTTTCATTATTATTTGTGTTTGTGTTATTAGCATCATTTTTGAGGGTGCTGACAGAGCTATCATCAGAACTTAAAATACTTTGAGGTCTATCTGCAGATACATTCAATGAATGTGAAGTACTGGAATTAGTTGAATGGTCTATATGATTTATTGTAATCTTTTCCTCTGTATTTGTGGTGTTAT
Organism: Ruyongia namnaoensis; assembly: GCA_030563805.1. Lineage (NCBI taxonomy): Eukaryota > Fungi > Ascomycota > Saccharomycetes > Phaffomycetales > Wickerhamomycetaceae > Ruyongia > Ruyongia namnaoensis. The sequence goes on from JAJMKA010000082.1 coordinate 17,376, forward strand.
TGGAATTCTCAGTATTAGAGGCAGCAAGGATCTCATTAGATGACGGTGAAGGCTGGGAGGAAAGAATGTGTGAAATCGAAGACATTGTTGGGGGCACCGTTTTACAGAAAGCAATAGGACATGTACCCAGAGAAAATGGATGATCTTCAAGGGTATTTATTTGAACTTGAAAAGGTTTTTCTTAATAAATAAAATTTAATAGAAAGTAGAATTTCGCTTTTTATTTCGTTAATTATTTTTTTTGTTTTTCGGTTTTTTTACCCCGGAATTCATCGGTTGTTTTGTAGCGAAAATATGGAGAAATCAGCGAGTGAGTTTTCCCGAGTTAGGGCGGGGTCATAGGCTACATTGGATCTAACGCTTAAATTGTATAAATAAATTGTTCATTCTTCTTTATTGTTAGTCTATTTATTCTTTGCATTGGATGCTACTACTTGTTTGGCTAAATTGCTATGACTTCCACTCTTCATAACATTCTCATGTCTTTGTGATGATGATACAGCCGTGCCACCTCTGGATAAATTCAAATTTGACGCTGATAATGTTCTAGTTGATGGTGGTCTTGTTGCAAGTTGTGAAGGCCTATGTATTATATCTGAGGATGAAATATGTGTGGCTGAAAGTGGTGAACCTGGCCTGGATCCATGTAATAATTTCAATCTATTATCATCAACTCTATCTTCTTCTTCAATAAATCCATGTTCAATCAATCTTGTATTATAAATAGGTGCAAAATCTGTAGATGGATTTGGATCATCATCACCATCCATTGCATCTTCATAAGTTGGAACATCTGATAAATTCTCATAACTTAATGTATTTAATCCTTTAAGTCTATTTGTTAAACTTTCTAAATCAAGATCAATTTCTCCATTAGTCTGAATATTATTTAATGAATTAATTCCATTGTTTAAATTAGATGTAATATTATTTGATGATGAATTTGGTAAAGGTAAATTAAAATAATCAATAACATCTTCTGATAATGATGATCCTTGATTAATTAAAATTGGTAATGGTGAATTTACCGTTGATCCATTAGCTGAATTATTTTCACTATAAATCATTCTATCAAATACATGTGATTCATAATTTGGAGGTGCTGTTTCATCATTTCTATTTATACCAAAATTATCTTGAGTATTACTTTGTCTAATAATATTTTTATTCCATAATTTTTCAGGATTCTTTCTAAAATGAATTTTACCATGTCTATCAATAAGAACTGTTCTTCCTGTCATTTCAACATTTGGTGAAATGAATAGACTAATTGGTAAATTTGCTCTTAATTCACTTGTACCTTTAGTATTTTCATTAATTAAATTAATTTGTAATTTTAATTTATGTCTAACTTTAATTAAATCATTTTTAAAATCACAATCTTGTGTAACTTTCTTTAAATTTGAAGGAATATTTATAAATGAATCAATTGATAATTTATCATCTAATAATGTATCTTTCATTTCACTCATAGTACAATCTAAAACTATTTGTTCATCATCATAAATATCACCTGATGTACCTTTAAATGCATAATATTGAACCAATTGTGCCTTAATTAAACCTAATTTTAATCCTTTACATAATGGAATCAAAATAATATTGATTGGAGTTTGACCACCGATTGGAACAGCTCTAGATGGAATACTAATCTCATATTGTAATTTATCTGGCCAACTTTTCCCGATTGACATTGTTTCTGAAAGTGATAAAGAATCTGGTGATAAAGTTCTAAAAATTCTTAAATATTTATAACTTGTTATAGGAGATTTAAATCCACCTCTTTCTAATGATGCTTCAAATTTATATAATATAGATCCTGCCAGCAGACCTTCTATAGTTTCTGGAATATCACCTGGTAATACACATTTGAATGGTAATTCATAATTTCCTTCAGGCATTATAAATGAAGTTCCATTTGGTGTTTGTGCATCTTGGAATGGTGTTCCAGATATACCATTTGTTGGTAATTGTAAACTTAATGGAGCATTAGCTCTCATTAATCTTGAAGTTGAATTTTGTGATATTAAAGTTGGTCTATTATTAGAAGTTTGTTCATTTTCTCCACGTCGTATATTTGTATTATTATTGTTATTATTATTTGAATCAATGTTATAAAGATTTGAATTATTTGAATCGTCACCACCAACAGTTATAATACCCTCTGAATTATTTAATAAATTATCCCAAACCACTTCAAATATAATACTTTCTTCTTTAACTGAATTAGATATTGTTGTTTTATGATGTGACATGATTTCAAGAAAATCCAATTTATATCTTCCTCTAAGTTTTAGATTCACCTTTTTAACAGTCATTTTCTCTGGAATTGATATGATTAAATGACCAGATAATATCACAGATGGTGATTCATAAGGAGATCCTCTAACTAGTATAAGATTTTTATAAGTAGATTTTACTCTAATATCAAAATAAGTAGGCTTTGAGGAGCTATTTGAAGATTTTCCAAGTCCAAACATTTTAGTTAATAAATATGGGTTAAATCCATATATAAATATGAATATTTGATATTAAGATGATTAGTTGTTGTGATATGGTTGATGAATTGTTTTTAAATTTAGTTTGTTAACTTCTTTAACTTATAGTATAAATAAAACTTTCCAGAGTATTTTTGAAGCCAATGTGGAAAGATCAATGTGATACCTCTACTATACTGGTACTTTGGCAATGATTGAGGGCTTCGGAATGTTAAATAATGAAGCTGATATCCTCTTTTTGAAGTTGATTTACAACACTAATCCAAATGTTTTGAAGTAATGACGACGACCACAAAAAAAAAAAAAAAAAAAAAAAAAAAAAAAAAAATTACTATCTACAATTATTTATCAATTATGCAGTAATTATTTATTTATTATTTTATTCAAAGTTATATTGCTTCATAAGAACACATTCACCACCCTTTTCTGGAATATTATAGCTATACATACAACCATCAGAACTACCAACAAGAATACTTCCCTTATTTAAGAACCCAATTACATTCTTTTTATTTTTAGTATTAGAAACATTTGGAATTTTTAAAAATGCAAAATCTCTTGTAGGTTCTAACATTGACGATACAGTTTTTGGTAAATTTTGAAATATTTTATCTGTTATTGAAGGTTGTCTTTTCTTAATCATACGTTCAGCATTTGTATTTATAATTTGTTTTGGTACAATTCTTTCTTCTCTATCATCTATTGAATTTAAAGATGGTGATGGTGATGATTGTGATTGAATATCATTATTATTTTCTTCATCTTGATTATCAATAATTGATTTCTTTGAATTTTGTTCATTTGCAATTTTAAATATATGAATAGTTTCAGTTTCTGAAGTTACAACTAAAAGACTTGAATTTAAATTAAATGTTAAATCATGAATTAATGTTGAATAAGAACCTCTTCTGAATTCATTTGATTTTAAACCAGTCATTGTGTTAAATATTCTTATAATTGTTCCCTTTGTTGATGCAGTTGCAAATAAAGTACCATTTGAATTTAAAGATAATGAAGCTAAATCAGTTTTATGAGCTTTAACAATATTTAATGGAGCAATATTTAAAGCATCAAAAATTACAACTGTACCTTCATTTGAATTATGATTATTATTTATATCATTATTTGTAGAATCTGAACCATGTTTTCTATTATTGTTATTTAATGGTTCAATAAAAGGTGAAGCAACACTTGGGCCTGGTGAAGGATATATTAAAATACTTTCATCATTTGAACTTAAATCACATAAAGCACGTTCATTTGGTGAAGTTTCAATTGTATGTAATAATTTCATACAACTTATATCATATATATAAATTTGATCAATAAGAACTACTACTAATCTTTTTCTATTAAGTCTAACTTTTATTACAGCTGTTGGAAATGTTAATTCACAAATATTTGCCTTTTTCTTTGTATTTATAATTTTTAATCTTCTAGGGGAATTAGTTGGTTTATTTCCAACACCAACAAATGCAATTAATGAAGTAGAGAATAACATTTCTGCTACATTTGCACCAGAATCTATATTGAAAATGTTAGTACTTCAATAGATTGAATTTGAATTTAAAACCCTTTGTTAATTAGTCAACTTACCGAGTTCAAAACATTGACCAAATGGATCCACATTATATATTTTGAAAGAATGGTCTGTTGATACAGACAGACATGAGAAGTCCTGGTTGAAGTTGATACATCGATACTCTGATTCCATTGTACAGTATTTTGATTAAATGTTGAATTGTATCAAAGAATAAATAAAATAAAGTAGAATTGTACCCTAACAATTTTAAATTTAATTTTGATACGGGATTTTTTTCTAATAAATTTCTTGTATTTTCTTTCTTTATTTCAGTATTTTACATTCTGTATTTTGATTTTAAGTATCCAAATTATGTTATTATGTTAAATATGAATAATGAACCTGTTATTGTCTCTAATTGGTTAGAAAGTTCTGTAAAATTGACTACAAAATTATAAGATTAAATCAAAAAATATGAATTCTCCTTAACATTAAATATTTACAACATATATTTTCCAAATAAATTTAACTCTTTTAATATATCAATTGACACTGAAATTCCAAACAATAGCAATATAGAAAGACATCAGATATTACTTTACACCAACTTAAGCTCTTTACCTGCCTCGGAACGTCGGTGTTACTTTTAAAGAGGGTAGTAGCTTGCGTTTGTCACGTGATAGTTTTTGGATACGTTGAGAAAAATTTAAAGAGAAAACTTTTTCTAACTTTTCAACAACTTTTATTAACTTTTATTAAGGTTACATCCAAACTTATAGATATAGGTTACACAATGCAACACTCACTACTTGGTTTGGTTAACTCATTATTGTAGATGAGATATGACATTGTGGATATTAGTTTATAATATTTGTTTTTGATCCCACGATTTAATTTTAAGTTTATTCTTAAACTTTCATCTATTCTTCTCTAAAGTTTAGTTGTTAATTGTGGAGTTCATAGATTGAATATATTCATCACTTATGGTCAGTTATGAAACTGAATATAACAATGGCCCATTCAATGGATAAACATCTAATTTAATGTATAGATTTTAGTTTTTTCTTAGTTTTTAATAAAATTGCCATTACCATTTTTTATAAGAGATTAGTAGAACCTAAAAATATCATTCATGAGTAGCTGATAATTCATATCTTCTAGAGTTATTAATGGACACGAAACTATCTCTAACTTACAACCTTACTGTCATGAACTGGTGTTTATTTTTATGTGGATATTTTGATATTTTGATGCATTTTCGTGATTTCTTGATTTTTTTTTAACATAAAAATAAAAAAAACACAACTTTTGGATTCCCTTTTAATAATACTTCTTTAACTATTATCAGGTCATAGTTACCAATCGGCTATTATCATTTAGACAAGGGTATGTAATTCTATTATTTGGTATCAAAAATTAAAGGTTTACAATTTTTTTAATTCAATTTCATTAATTTTTGGTTTATTTAGAATCAGGTATTAACTATTATTTTATAAAGAGGATTTGGTATTTCAATCAACAGTTTTCATTTTGGTGATTGACAATTGTATTGTCAGTATCATTAATGGTATGGATCATTGATGGGTTTTAATCTGATGTAAATTGGATTGAATGATTGAATCTGTTTTTACCTATCTGATAATTCTCAATTGTATTAAAGTTTTGTTAATCAAACTTAATATTGAATGTAATATGACTTTTAAATTGTTGATTTTGTCACTTCCAGAAAGAAAATGATTTTATTTAATAATTTAATTTATTGAATAAATCACCCTATATTTTGTTACTTTCTTATAAACAACATTTATATTAAATTACATATCTCGTTGGATTTAATTTTGTTTTTAAATTTGTTCAAAGAGTATGTGGAATTCTCACAAACGGAGTTTGTTATTGAATTTTAAGAACTTACAATATACAAATCTAAAGGCTTGAGAATACAGTTTTATAGTTGATTGATATATCACAAAATTTTAATTTATATTGATCATTATAGTATAGTTTATATATAGTCATAATTAGTTTCAGATGTTTTTTTTTTCCTTTTATTCTTATTCTTATTTATAGTATATTATAGAACTACCATAGGAGGCATTTCATTTAATGATATAAAACAATGATGTATGAATTAATAATTTAATTTCAATTTCAAAATGATAAAATCTTAGATTGTAAGTCAGAATAAATAATATTATTTAATAATAATTGAAAAAGAATCAACTATTATTCATCATCTTCAAGTGGTATTAAAACATCTTTTTGTTCTAAAAGTTCAACTAATTCGCCACTTTGTGCCATTGAAGTTATGATATCACAACCACCAATAAATTCTTTATCAACATATAATTGAGGAATTGTTGGCCATTCACTATATTCTTTGATACCATTACGTAATTCTTGATCTTCTAGTACATTATAAGCAGCAAACTTTTCTGGATCAACACCAACTTGACCTAAAATGTTTATAGTAGCTCTTGAAAACCCACATTGTGGCATTTCTGGAGTACCTTTCATGAATAATACAACTGGTGCTGATGAAATTGCAGATTCAATAGCTTCTTTAGTTTCTGTTGAAAGAAATCTTGCAATATTAAAAGAATAGTTTGATCTATTCAATGTTGTATTTAATATTCTATTAGAGACCTAAACAGAAAGATATGTGTTAGTCAACTTTATTCTTGAAAAGATATATATGATTTGTTTTCACCCCAGATCCAGGTTTCTTAAAAAAGTATTAAAAAGAGAAATGGGAGATTTTTATGTAAACTTACTGGTCTTGATGATCTTGCAAATAATGTTCTTAACATATTTTTAAGTTAATGATTGTTGTGTTTGAAAGAATGTATCCTTTTATACTTTGATTTGTAAGAATAAAACCTTTCTGTAATTGGTTACTAGTTATTGGTCATAAAAAAAGTTGATTTTTTTTTTCCAGAGAATCGAACTGCTTTACATAAGATCTGACTAAGCATTGAATCAGGATTGGCAGATTAATCACGGGTAAAACAGACTTGCTCTAAATTTTTTTTTTTTTGATATTTTTTTTTTCTGATGCTGTTTTTCAACATAACAACCTTCCTGATTTCTCATTAGTGAGAAGTATTTAAACTAAGAGGAAGAGAGGATAAGAAGAAGCAAGGAGATCTGTACACATGCAACCGCAAAAAGAACATACTCGTCCTACTGTGATGAGAATCGATACTTCAAATTTGATTTCAAGTTCTACACTTGACTCAGCAATTTTATCAACTCCAAATACTGCTATTGCTTCAAATAAAGTTTCTTTTAATGAACCTGATACTGTTGAAAAATCACATAGAGGTTCCATTAGTGCTAGACCTTCTTCTGTTCAGATTAATAATCTGGCCTTATCATCTTCCCAAGTTCCTCATACTTTTACTGAATTAACATCAAAATTAATCAACACAAGACAGAGCTCCTTGTCATTTCATAATAATACAAATGAAGCCAGAGACCCAACTTTAATAGGTTTAAACAATTCAAAATCATCATCAAGACAAAATTCAAATCCGAATGTATCAAGCGCTGATGGTACAAATAGTCCAAATATAACATCACCAAATAGTTTGAACAATAATTCAAATACAAGTAATTCAATTACACCAAATTTAAAAGATCTTGAATTGTCATCATTTCCAACTCAACCAAATAATAATATTACTCCCATTTCAAAATTATCTCCACCTTTAAAGGTTACTCCTTCATTTCCATCAAATAATTCTTCTGGTACAAATATTCCTGTAAATACTTCAAAAGTTGATCCTGTTAGTATTCCTAAAAAGACTAAAGAGAAGCAAACAAAAACAGTTATTGGAACACCTACATCTCCTGTTCCATTTTCAGAGTTTTTCCAAAAACAGGATGATCAAAAAATTCATATTTTAATTGGTGCTTCTGGTTCTGTTGCTACAATAAAAGTTCCATTAATTATTGATAAGTTATTTAAAAGATATGGTACTTCAAAAGTTTCAATTCAATTAGTTGTGACTAAATGTGCTGAACATTTTTTGAAAGGTCTTAAAATTTCTACTGATATAAAAATTTGGAGAGATGAAGATGAATGGTTTGGTGCAAGAAGAGTTGGTGATCCAGTATTACACGCTGAATTAAGAAAATGGGCAGATGTTTTATTAATTGCTCCTTTAAGTGCTAATACATTAGCAAAAATTTCTAATGGTATAGCTGATAATTTACTTACTTCTATTGTTAGAAGTTGGAATCCTGCATATCCAATATTAGTTGCACCTGCTATGAATACATTCATGTATACTCATCCTTTAACTAAGCAACATATTAATTTCTTAAAAGAAGAATGTTCTTGGATTGAAGTTTTAAAGCCAGTTGAGAAAGTTTTAGTATGTGGTGATATTGGAATGGGTGGTATGAGAGAATGGAGTGATATTGTGGAAATATTAGTTAAGAAACTTGATGATATAAAGAAACCTAAAGAATTAATCAATATGAACAGTGAAGGTAGTATACAGTCTTTGGGTGGGATTGCTCAGGATGATGAAGATGAAGACGATGAAGATGATGATGAAGAGGATGAAGACGAAGACGATGATGATGATGATGACGACGACGACGACGACGAGGATGACGACGATGAAGATGATTTGTTAGTGATGGGGAAGAACAAACATGATTCATAATTTGGATCAAACTAATGACTAATAACTTTTATGCTTTCAACAATATTAATGACCCCCTTTGAAACTGTACCAATTTAGTGTACTTTTGAATTTTTTTATATAAGTTTGTGCAAATTAATTATTCGAAAATAATGATTATTCCAGCTTTGTTTTTTAAAAATCAATTAGTAGTAGTATCTTAAAATAAGAGTCATATCATAAGCTACATGAGATAGAACGATTTAATATTGAAAAAGAATAATATCAATTAATTAAACAGTCATATTGAAGGATAACAATGATATTTATAAGTTATTCATTAAACCATAATGGTACAAATCAGTTTTCTGTTGATAAAATTAAAATTTCAGTTCTATCTGTCAATGATTTATACTTTAATCTATATTCTAATCTTCTTCTTTTTTGTTTTTTGAGCATTTCAGTAAATCTAATTTTATTATCAAGAAGGGACATTAAAGAGTTGATTAAGAACCACGTACATTTGTCTTAAATCTTCATGAACTATTCCATCAGTTGTGAGTATTGTTGGCATCACTATTCTTAGATTATTATGTTGATTATGTTTTTCACTTAATTCTCCAATACAAGTCAAATTTGAATGTAGTCTTTTAAGGTATTGTTGTATAACCTCTTGTTGAGGTTGCCTTTGTTGAAGCATTTGTATCTTATAAATGATTGAAGTATTGATGGCAAGGAGAAGATCCAGTCTTCTTTTATCAAGTTCTAAAGACATGTTGGTAGATTGGTATTGATGGTTGATATATGTTGATTTAAATTAAGTTGATTATACTTTAAAAGTTTAAGTTTAAGTTGGTGGTTTGTATTTTTTTTTTTTTTTTTTACTTTACTAGTATTTGTTGCTATGGTTACTAACCCCCAGAGAAGTAGATGATGATATAGATGTAGAAATGTTATATGATTTATTAGAATTCAACTTATTGCAGTTTAGTATTGTTCATTCTAATTAATTACTTTCTTAGATCACAACAGAACTAGAAATTTGTCATCAAGAGTTTTAAAAGTTACAAAGAATTTTAATGTCTACAAAAGGAACATTAATTAATATTAGATCAACTGAAATGATCTTAATGACTTTGTATAAATAATTATAATAATTACATGTGTGTTTGTACATTAATTGGATGTGATAAGAACTGTAGATGATGGAACAAATATGATTAATGAATTTATTTTCTTAATAAACATTTCAAAACTTTTAATTATTGTCGATATGATTTTTTTTTCTTTTGCAATGTCTTTTATCTTTTCTAATTATACTGGTCTATAGTATATATATTTAAGTTATTGACCATTAAACTTTTCTCTTAGATCTATGTTTAATATTTTGATTTTGAGTTGAAGTTGTTTGTGAAATTTTAGAATCTTTTGTTGGTTCTTCTTTTTTATCTGAGGTAACATCATTACTTTCTTTAGATTCATCAGCTTGTTTAGAAATATTTAATTCCTTTATGAACCAAGTGATTAATCCCCATAATATGATTGAAATAACAAATAGATTAACCAAATGAATATTTTTAGTTAAAATCATGAAAATAAATAATGTGATTGATAGAAGGAAAAAAGTAGCATGTGTGGCAATAATCAAACTTGGAGTTGTACCGGGAACAAATATGGATTCCCATAAATCGACTATAAACATGATATATCAAGTCTTTTTAACTTATTGAAACCTATAATTATTTCAACAATTCAATTCATTTTAATTTTGTTGTTCATCAAAAAAAAAAAAAAAAAAAAAAAAAAATAGGCCCAAAATCTAAAATTTCTATGGAAAAAAGTCGAATTTTTATTTAAAAAGATCACAAAATCACAAAAGTTCAACATCAAATTTATCAATTTTAATTTTAATTTAACAATTGAACACATAATTTACCATTAAAATAATCAAAGAATATCCCTATAATCATATTTCACTAAATATATTTTCAATTGACGCAAAGAACAAATATTAATCACCTTTAAATTCAAATAATGTCTGAACAACCAAAACAAAAGTTTGCACCAAAAGTTGCAGTACAATTAGATCCACCAAAGGATGATATATATACAAAGGAAGAGTTATTACAATATGATGGTAAGTAATTGTTTTTTTACATAAGTCTTTTTGATTAATTACTAACAATATTGTAATTGATTAAACCAGGTATACAAAACCCCAAAAGATATATAGCTATTAAAGGTATAATATTTGATGTTACAAAGAATGAAGGAGCATATGGTACAAATTCAAAGTATGGTGTATTTTTAGGTAAAGATGTTAGTCGAGCAATGGGTAAAACAAGTTTAAAAGAAGAAGATTTAAATGATGATTTAACAGGATTTACAGAAAGGAATTATAAAGTTTTAGAAGATTGGTTTAGTTTTTTCATACAGAGGTAAGTATTAATATTAGTTAAACTCAATTTGATCTGAAATACTAACGAATTATTAACATATATCTAGATATAACATTGTTGGAAAATTAGCTTAAATTTAAGTTTATTGTTTAAATATATGACAAATCGTGATACCATTAGAAATTATTTCGTAGTTCCCAAATTCTAACATTCTAATTTCTAACTGTAGTAACTGAAGAGTGAAGATGAAGATGTGAAGATATATAGTACTATTACTATAACTGAAATAACTAACACATCAACTTTAGTAATTTTACTTAAAACTTTTGACTTTTCACTTTGAATTTTGAATTTTAAAGGGACTTTTTTCTTTTTAATTTTTTTTTCTTGTTTAAAATAAAAATTCTATTAAAAGTTTTTTAACAGCCGAATAAATTTCAAGTTTTTACTATTTGTTTATTTAAATTTAATTCTTCTTTCTTCTTCAATCCAACTATCTGTTTGCTTTGATACGTTATTGGGTTCGAGTGTTTGCTATTTTTTCACCGTTGGAATTCGTTATAACTACTTGTTTATTGGTATTTGGTACTCTGATTCCCCTTGATTTATTTTTATTGATCTATTGTTTTCATTTCTATCCGATTAAAAAAGCTTCCAGAAATCTATAACAGTACTAAAGGTCCTTCATATTTACTACATCTATTCTTCTTTTTTGCATTACATTTCAAGTCATTCATTGAATTTATCAAACCTTCTTATTGCTAGTTTTTGAAATATAAAAAAAGATGCACGCAGCAAGTTTGGCAAGTAAACCAAATAATCAAAATCATGTTTCTTTAAGAAATAATTTATTGAATGGTTCAATTGGTAATATTGATGTTGCCTATGAGACTCCAATTAACCAAAAACCTCAAAATGATGATTTTAGACAACATCAACAACCAACATATCCAAATTCAAACTATCAAAGAAATCAATCTTTACAAAGTCAGCAACAATATTATAATAACCCAAATCAACAAATTCCTCAACAACAACAACAGTTTCCAAATAATTATCAACAACAACAACAACAACAATTCAATAATAATTTCCAACAATATCCTCCAGCACAATATCAACAAAATCCTCAATTTAATTATAGACAACCTGAACAAAGATCTAGAAGATCTTCAATGGTTTCTAATAGTTCAGCTTTTAATATTCAAAATGTATTTAAAAAAGGAAAGAAATCTAGAAGTGGTGGAGGTGATGGTGATGGTGATTTCGATGAAGATTATGATTCAAAAGATGTCGTATCTCCAGATATGGGTAAACAAATTTCATTTGGTGATTTAACAACAATGAGAGATCGTGGTAGATACACTGGTGAAGCTCATTTTGATTCAGCTCCAATAATCCCAACTTTGGAAACTTTAGCTTCATTACCTTCTGGTAAAGTTTCAAATACTCAATACAGAAAACAAATGACTGCAATGAAAAAGCATGCTTTAAATTCAACTACTAAAGATCAAAAAACTTTTTCTTTACAAAATAGTTATAATCCATATCAAGATAGACAACCCCCTCCACAAGGTGTTTATAATCCACCAAGAACTAATTCTTTGACAACAAATCCTCAATTTAATAGAAATATGATGATGAATCAAAATCCACAATTCAATCAACCAAGAAATAATTCTTTGAATAACTTTAATAATCGTTATGTTCCAAATCAAGGAAAAATGCCAGGTCAAAATCCTGATCTATATAATCAACAATCTTCAAGAGCTTATTCTTTAACAACAAATCCTTATCAACAGAGACCTAATTTTAATCCAAAACAAGGAAATTTCCCAAATGGTCAACAAAGACCTAATAATCAGTTTGCTAATAATCATCAAGATCAAATGAATATTGAAAAGAATAGACCAATCACTCAAATGTCACCTTCAGCTGCACAAAGCCAGAGAAATTCAAATATAAAAGTGAATGGAAATCAAAATTATCAAATTACTCAACCACAGAACTATCAAGAAAGACAAGAGGCTCCTACACAAACTACTACAATCAATAATGATAATTTTGAGTTTGAATTAAATGGAAATGAAAATGAAAATGAAAATGATTCACATCATTTTCTTGCAGATAAAACTATTAACTCTGATCAATTAGATGAAACAAACTCTTCTGTTCCATCATCATTTGATCGTCCAAATGATCGTTCAACTCCTTCTCCTGATAGAAAATCAATTTCAAGTCAAAAGAAAGAAGATACTCCTTCACCATCTAAACTACCAAGAAGTTTACCAAGATTAAGTTTATTAGATTTAAGAGGTGATGATAATGATAATTATAAAAATTTGAATACACTCAATAAGAACAACAACAGTATGAGTCCAAGTTATACAAAAGAGTCTTCTGTATCACCAATAATTCAAAACAGAATATTAGAACCATTGGATGAATCAAAACCTTTACAAACTGTTAATTCAAAATCATTAACTTCAAGTCCAGCAAAATCAGATTATTTAGCTACTACACCTAACTCACAATATGTTAGTCCTTTGAAAAATACATCAACTCATATATCAGCAAAAACTTCAGTATCTTCTATGTCTGAATTTTCAACAGTTAGTGATACAAATTATACTGGTGATAATGAAAATTTAAAATCATTGTATTCATTAGCAAAAGGAAAATCTGGTCATGAATTAAATAATCCTGAAGTCTTTGTTACTGCATCAGAATTCTCTCTTATGGATGATAATACTTTACAATTAAATACTGATGATTATAATCCATCTTCAAAAGTAGCAAGTTTGGAACCAAATAAAAGTTCTAGTGTTAATACATTTGTTCAAACTGATAGAGATACAAATGATAGTATTACTGAATCAAATACATCAAATTCATCATCTGGTTTTAAATCTCCTAAATTTTTAAGAAATTGGTCTCAAAAGAGAAAAGAGAAGAAACAAAATAATGCTTTTGTTGCAGTAACCAAACCAATATTAACAGATAATCAAACTAATGATATTGATCTTTCAAATGAATCTTCAGGAACCACAACGGAGTTGGAATCAACTGATAACACAGGTATATCTGAAAATAAGGATTATAATCCATCAATGAAGAAGACTCTTGATCCATCAAATAATAATAATAATAAAAGTATCAGTGCTGTTACTAAATTAATCAATAATGAACCTACTAATGAACCATCAGAGGTTGATAATTTGAGTCATTCAGAAAAGAGTTTAAATATAAACACTGAAATAACATCTGCTACCCTTCAACCACAATTTGAATCTGAAAACAAAACATCATTATCACCAAATGACTTAGGACTTCTTACTGCAAATACTGAAATTTTAAGAGAACTTCAAATCGTTTCAGAAGAGTTAGCATCATCTGTTAAGAGAGAATTAAGTTTAGAAGATAAACTTAGAAATTTGGAAGAAGATGGTTCTAGTAGATCTGATATAAGCAGAACTGATACATATCCATCTTCAATGAGAGAAAATGCTGAAGAGATTAATAGATTAATCAATCTATTGAATTTAGAGAGACAGAAAAGATATGTTGCTGAAGAACACGTTTTGATATATGAAAGAGGTAGTAAACCGTCTGCTTTAGAATTAGCTGTTGAAAATGAAAGATTAAGATCACAACTATTGATTAAAGAGGAAATAATTCAAAAACAATCTAAAGAAATTGTTGGTATGAAGGAACAAACACCTGTTTTACAACAAAAATTACAGAAATGTGAAGAGACAGTTAAGAGATTAGAAAATTCTACAATTCCAGCTTTACAGAATGAACTTGAGTTGGCCAATCTTGATAAAAATAGATTAAGTATTTTAACTGAAAGATTTAGACTTTTAAAATTAGAGAAACAAGAATTAGAAAATAAAATTAATGATTCAACAAGTTCACAAGGTTATTTAAACTATTCAGAAAATAAATTAGACAATTCAAATTCAAAATTAGGTATTAAATCATTCATCAACAATAAACTTAAAACTAATATTGGAAATACCACTACAAAGAACAGAAAAGAAATCAACTACGGTATTCATGATGATGAATCAGATAATTCTATAGGTGTCTTTGAAGCACCTTCTCCTATTCATAACAAAAGGTTAACTTCTTTAAATTTTATAAATATTACTACATCACCTGAATCAAAACATTAATGATAATTATAAATTAATAATTTTATTAAAAAAACAAGCATACAAATAAAGAATTTAAGAATACATATTGAACAATTAATTATATGTTTTATATAAATATTTGATTGTAGATTTAATTTATCAGACCTATATAAATAATATTAAATAATGAGGGATGGTACTAGATAATCTAAAATATGTTATATAAACATTCAAACTGAAGGTTAAATTTGATTGACTTGAATTAAAATCATGAGATTAGAAATCACCACCCATATCACCACCATCAAAACCTCCCATGTCCCCACCGCCAAAATCATCACCTGGAGGAGGACCTCCAAAACCACCACCATAGTGATCAGGTGTCATCATATCTGCAATTAACAAACCACCTAGAAGACCTGCACCAGCACCCATTGCTGCACCACCCATAGTACCCATACCAGAACGTCTAGGTTGCTGTTGTTGTTGATAATATACTGGTTGTTGTTGACCATACATAGGTTGTTGGCCATACATATTTTGTTGTGGATACTGTTGGTACATAGGTTGTTGTTGATAGTATCTTTGTTGTTGCATTGGTTGTTGTTGATATTGTTGTTGTTGTTGTTGTTGTGGATTTGATCTATTTGAACTTTGTTCATAAGATGGAGGTTGATCAGGGAAGGAACCACCTTTAGGCATTTCCCATTGTGATTTGCCTGATTTCAAATCAACAAAGAACCAATGGTTATAATTTGTATCAAATTGAGCTTTCCAACCCTCTGGTACGTTTGGAACAGTTTTTTCGTTTTGTAATGACATTGATTGGATTTGTTTCTGTATTTATTTATTTGACTGTTTGTAAGAATATTAATGTGGCAAAAAAATTAAAGGATAACTTTTATAACGATTTTTTTTTTCTTATTTATATAGATGAACTGAGTTTAAATCAAATACCAATTCAATTCCAAATTCAATGATAAATGATAAAGGCAATGGCAAATTGTAGATGATTATAATTTCTAGAAAATTGAAAGAATCAAAAGGGGCTATCATCAACTACTTGGCACACGAAATTTTTTGGCTTTGCGAATTCCAAAAAAATGGCAGAATTGCTACTTCTTGCTTTAAATAATTTATAATTATGAATAAATAACCGTGCTATATATATTGATATGACATTAGAGGATGTTAATATTTACTATATATTTAAACAAATTCAACCACTGTAAAGTGGTCCAATCCATGGTTTGTCACTTCCATTTGAATTAAATTTCAAATAATCAACTACTGGTGGACCCCATTCTGGTCTTCTTTTATATTGTCCAATATGTTCCTGCATACCTTCAATACCACCAATCAATTCTTCACTTAAACCTTCATCTCTAATTTGTGACATTGGTGTTAGATAAGTTCTGATTGAGAATACCATTGTATCTGTCTTTGGTAATTTTGTCAATACTTGTCTCTCTGATCTAAAGAAAACTTCTCTACTAAAATCAAGTTCATCAGCAACTAAATGTTTAATTTCTTCATCTTCTAAACCTTTATTATCATACATTGTAAAAATTTTATTATGAGTTTGAATTGACCAATTATTTCTCATTACATATTTCATTGGTTTTAATTTGTCAAAAAATTTATTCATTTGTGGTCTAAGTTTTGATTTATAATCAGG
This sequence comes from Ruyongia namnaoensis, assembly GCA_030563805.1. Classification (NCBI taxonomy): domain Eukaryota; kingdom Fungi; phylum Ascomycota; class Saccharomycetes; order Phaffomycetales; family Wickerhamomycetaceae; genus Ruyongia; species Ruyongia namnaoensis. The sequence continues at coordinate 34,243 of JAJMKA010000082.1, forward strand.
GACTGGACCATGAATGATTGTTAATGGAGTTTCAAATCTTTCTAATGGATCAAAACCAGCTGCAAAAGCAAAACAACCACCTTTAAGAATGTATTCTTCTGATCCATCATAATTTTTTGGATCAGGAAATAATAGAATAAAATCTTCTTCAATAAATCTTGACATAAAATAAACTAAATCTTTTTTATTTTCAACAGAATAAGGATCTAATGGAATATAATCATTTCTAATCTTATTATGAACTTTATCACCTTCTATTACAAAATATTTAGGATATTTCTTTGTCATAAATTCAATTGTACATTGATAAAATTCAATCATTGAAGGAATACAATCATCTGTAAGAAAAATTGTATGATCATATAAATTTGGATCAGATGTAGTTTTAAATTTAATATCAGTATATTGTTTGTAAGTATCTTCAACTAAAAACCAGTCAGTTGGTTCAATATTATGAATTCCCATAACTAATTTATATTCACCTTTTTTAAAAGGTCTATATGGATAAGGCTTTTGCTTATCCCATATAAAAGACTCGTCAACTGGTGTAATTTCAATACCTAAATGTGATTCATTTGATTGTGAACTATTTGATAATTTATCAGTAGTAGACTTTGAAATAGTTTTACCATTTATTTGATCATTTGTTGATGTTGAAGGAAATGTAAGTTTTTCATTTTTGTTATCATAAAAAAGTTTATAAAGGACATAAATTAATACAGGAAAAGTAAATTGTTTTGTTAATAAAACTTCTAATGATAAATTTGAAATCATTTGTTCAAATGTATGGTCTTCTTGAAATACAAGAAATAGAAAAGAGTATTAATTCTTTTGAAGATATTATCAAATATATAAATAAAAAATTTGTGATTCTTTCCATGAGTAGTGACTTTCTACAAAGAGAATGATTTTCGCTGATACCTTCTGTTTCCCGATTAAAAAAATTATTACTATGATCATATGTGTTGATGTTGATTCATGAATTCAAGAAGAACTGGTGATATTTCTCTAAAGTCAAAACATACCATACAATCATATTACACTTTAGATATATACTATTAGCCATAATGTACACGATTTAATTATTTTCAGACTAGTAGTTTTCAATGTTCAAATTATAAAGATCGTTATCTGATTTATATTGATTCTGAAGATTAGTTTGTTAAATCAGAGATATATACTAATGTAAAACTGTTAATTATACTCTTTAACTATCATTAATATAATCCAGTCATTAGAATGTCAAACATCATGGGTTTTCCAATTGCTTTAACCAATTTCAATATTATTCTAAATTGATAATTTTAAATGTGCTTTAAATGAAAAAAATATTAGTAGTTGAATTGAACTAGATGAGCTGGACGATTTATTATGAGTTAATCAAGTCATTATTATTTCATTTTGAATATCAGTAGTAGATTATACCCATTCCAATCATTATGGATTAAATATAAGAAAAGTGTAAATTATTCATCTGATACAAAATACTACTATACTAATTGATTAAATCGGTACGGCCACATTTTACCCTCTCACATCTGGACACCACCGTCAAAATTAAAAACATTAAAAAAAAAAAATAGAAAGAACACAAAAACAACTTTCTTTAAACTTTAGACGCCATCATATCTCTTCAAGAGTTCAATTGAGCATTGTTACACTTTGTCAGGTATTCAAATCATGAGTTTCCCTAATACTAAAAGAAGGATCAGTAAGTATTTTATTGTGTAAAAGTTACATCTTTAGATTAATTGTTTTTTAACTAACAAGTATTACTTAGGTCATGATGAACAAAGAACTCAAAAGAAGTTTCGTCCGGATGATATTTTAGAATTGATTGAACATATTTCACAAGATATCAATACATTAGGTGAATCTTCTGATGAAAACTATGCAGAAGATATTGAAAATTTCGTTACCCCTATCTTAACTTATTTTGAATCTTCTGATATATTCAAGGATAACTTATTAAGTACACTATATGCAGTTATTACAGAACAACCCCAAAAACAATTATATGTTAGTGGGTTAGTATATGCAATCAATTCACAAAAATCAAGTATAGGAAAATATATCATAGAATATTTACATTCTAAATGTCAATCCTTATTACAAGATTCAATTGACACTGAAATTATTCGTGAATCTTTTGAAACTGGTAGTTGGAATCATATAAAATTATTACTTAGATTCTTTGCATCTTTATCACTTATAATTCAACCAATTGATATTATTGAATTATATGGTCAATTTATTGCACTTGCTGTTACTTTACAACAAACTGAAGAGGGAAAAAGAAATCCATTAGGTGAAGCAATCTTTTATAACACATTAATTTCATTACCATATTTACTCATATATAATAGTCAAATTATAGATTCTGAAGATTTTAAGAAATTATTAGAAACTGCTGAAGGTTATAAAATTAATGATTCATTTTCCAACAATTTAACCAAACCTTTTAACACAGAAGAAGTTTTCAAATCAAATCAAATAGTAAATTTAATATTACCAGCGGTTAAGAATGTTATTGAAAATTTATCAGAAATAGATGTTTTCCCTGATTTTAAACAAATTCTTTCAAATTTTGAATTAGAACAAACTGAGAAGCATAAACTTCCTAAATTAGCAATTCCAAATATTGAAAGTCTTAAACCACTATTTAATCTTTCATTAGGTGTTGGTTCAGTTGATCATATGTGGAATACCCCAAGATATACATTTCAAACATATTTCCCAGCTAATGAAATTTCTTCAGTTCCTGATTCTTCAAGTTATATTTCATTATTATTAAGGGATATTTCAATTGATATAATTGAATCTTTAGAATTTAATAAGATTGAAGCGGCAAGACAAATTGCAACATTAGATCTCTTCTTTAAAAAGGGTACATTTGCTCCACCAGGAACAAGAATTGATAATCTGTCATTATTACGCGAAGAAGACCCAAAGAAATCTACCTGGAAAGCTGAAGATATTACATTTGAAAGTATTTTAAGTTTACTTTTCCATCTTCCATCAACATCACAACCAGTTGCTTATTTCTATACATTAATGGTTCAAGCATGTTCTAAAGCACCATCAGCTTTTTCACCAGTTATTGGAAGAGCTTTTAGATTTTTTTATGGAAATCTTGGAAATTTAGATTTTGAATTAAGATTAAGATTTTTATATTGGATGACATTTCAATTAAGTAATTTTGATTTTATTTGGAAATGGAATGAATGGATTGATGATTCAACAAACAATAAGGATAGTTTATATCATCCAAAGATACAGTTTATTAAATCACTTATAGCAAAAGAACAACGTTTTGCTAGTAGAGTAAAAATTGAACACTCTTTACCTGAAGAATTCCATAAATATCTTGATTCTACTCTGATAAACAATGATGAAGTTGATAAATATTATAGTTCTATCTATGGTGGTATTGAAAATATTGATTTGACATATTCTAGAGAAGTTGATAGTGTTTTTTGTCTAAAGAAGTCTTTACCTTTCTATAGTGTTGTGGATCAAATTTTAATGAATTTACATGGAGAAGATAGAGATAACCTTGAATCACTTTTCATTGATTTGAAGGATAATTATAATTTATCTAAAAGAACTTTTGTTTCAACAATTTTTCAACTTTTTGCATTTATTGGAAGCAGATCAATCTCACATTCTACTACTTATTTTGAAGAAAATTATGAACTTTTATCAAAATTAATTAAAACAGATGATGAAGAAGAAGCTTTTCAACAAGAAGCTTGGATAATTGATGCCATTATGCTTTATTGGAATGATGAATCATATTTTGGTTTCCTTATTTTGGGAATTTTGATCAAATATAATATTTTATCTATTAAAGCAGTTTCTAAATATACTTTAACTGAGAGACAAGATAATAATGTTTTAGCATTTACAAATATTGATGCCACAGAATGTTTATTTGATGCTCTTGATACTGATGATGAAAGTTTATTAATTGCATTTGAAGATTCAATTTCTTTGTTGAATGGATTAAGTTTAGAAATTACAGATGATAATATTTTAAATACACCAAATGTTGATGCACCATTTTCAGATGAAATTGAAAATGAATGGAAGTATCATAACGTTATTCAATTTATTAAAACCATTTTAAGAAAATATTCTAAACAAGTCCATAACAAGAAGAATGAATTATTAGAAATTTTGGAAAAAACTGTTCAAGATAAGAAGAATGTTAAGGAATTAATTCAAGGTTGGATTGATGAATCATGTAGTTTATAAAAGTAATGTTTTTTTTAAAAAAAAAGTATTGAAATCTATATATTATAACTGTTTGAAGTGATTAGTTAGTTAGTTATTTTGCTATATATCAGTAGTTTATAAATGATATGATTGATATTTTAAAAATTTAAAATGTACTAATTTGTCTTTTGTCCTGAACTCTGAAGTTTGAAGGTTTTGAGGTTTGTCCGATTGTTAAAAAAGTTTTTGTGACAACTTCTATTGAAAGCGATATCACCGTTGAAATGATTCGAATCAATCTGTCCAAAAAACCACTCTAATTTTCTTCTTTTGGCTTTTCCATTCCTAGTTTGATGAATCAATTTTCAAAGGTTCATCAATATTATGATATTAGTACATTAGTACATCAATATATCATAGTATGATACTCCAAAGTTACCAATTTACCTTGAAAATTAACAGAAAGTAGCAACTAGTAGACGTAGCTGAACTAGAAGAACAGAAGAATAAAAATTATATGATATTGTATGTTACTGATTACTGATTAGTGTCAGTGAGTAGTTACATTGGTTTCTTTTTTTAAAAAATATCTAGTTTATAGCTTATAGTAGCATAAGAAAATTATAATGATCATCCTAACAAAAAGGATTGATTAAGACGATCAATTATTAGATATGTATATATACTGGGCAAACTTCCAAGATACCATATTTGATATATTATAATTATAGATAACTGAATTAATCAGAAACTAGTAGATTTATAAAATTTGATAATTAGTACCATCCATCATGAGAAAATACTGGTAATGTTATTGAATAGCTTTTAGTAACATCTAACCACTATACTTTTATCATCTCAATATATGTTTATGATTTGTGAATTACAACGTCTATTCGCTCATATTATTGATGTTTTTAACGATCAAAGAAAAGTTATAATTGTGAATTGATATTGCGTTAATGTCATATAATTGATACAAATGATTTATCGATAAAGTCAGTCTAAACACTACTGATCATCAATTGACAAAAACAAAATCTGAATTAATATGAACGTCAATACTACATACTAGACCTCTAAACCATTGATATTGGCTATGGTAGAAGAACTTATAGTTGTTATATCAATATTAATTTAACATTAGAGCATTAGAACAACTAACTGACTTCTAGACTTCTAGTATTCAAAAATTAAGCTCTATTCTTTGAATTGATTAAGAATTGATAGCGGGGTTGATAGTAGATAGTATGATAGTATGATAGTATATAGCTGTCTATAGTCTATACTCTATAATAAATTAGATCAGACGTAAAGTACGAGCGTATAAGTTATATCCACCCTCATCAAGCATCAACTAGCTGTTCAAGTATACTTAAATATTGTTATATTACTTGGTGTACTAGTTGGGTAATTCACAGTTGGCGCGGTTGGGCTTGTTACTTGTTACTGCTTAATGCTTATTAGTTAAATAGTTGAATATAGTAGTTATTATTACATCTTGGCTTCTCAGTCCTTAGAAGCGTTAACGTTAATATGTTATCACGTAATCACTACTAAACTAGTAGTTACTTAATAGTTGATAAAGATTAAGTGATGAATAAATGAATTAATATTCTGAATTCCTGTTCCCTTTTTTCTCATTCATAAATTCATGATATCTTAAAGTAAACACCCTATTAAACCTTAGAAACTATCTAAGCGCTATAAAAGATAAAAGCTAACTATACACTATACCACTATACCACTATATAAATCAACAGCTCCTTTCAATAGTTAAGTTTGGAAGTTTATCGGTATAGATGATTTTTGATTTTTCTTTTCTTTCTGAAATAATAATAATATTCTTTATGCTTTTTACGCTTTACGCGTCTTGGGTTGAGTTCGGACATTTTACTTTTCAGGACATTTGTGTTCACAGTTAAGTGTTAATATCAATTAACTACTACAAGAAAACTGTTAACAAATTGCACACACAAACAGGAGAGCCGTAACAGTGTATAACAGTAGTAGATTGTAGAACATCTGGAGATGATGTCTAAAAGTTGAAACTAGAGTAGCTGAAGAACTACTACAAATGAGAAGAGAGGGCAGAAAAACACCAAGAAAGCTGTAAATTACGTTATTCTTTAAGCTTACTTAATTTTCTTTTTGGTGTAAATTTGTCCAAAAATCTTTATTCTCTCTTCAACTCTTTGATGCTGAGAACTAGAAGTGGCCGAGTTTTGAGCTTTTGAGTGTTAATTAACTGTTAACGTGTTAACCAAGGTTAATGTTAAGAAAATTTTTGTAGAGCAAAGAGCAAGCAAGAATCAAGAACTACTACTCTACTACTACACTACTACTATTCCTTATTCTAATACACAATCTAGAAACTATAAGTTTGTAAGGTTAAATGGTATAAAGTATAAGCTGACTAGAAATTACACCCAATTTTTAAGCTTTTGACTTCTACTGATTTTTGAGATATCTTTATATTTTTCCAAAAAATTTCGTGTACTTTTCTTTTTCCATTTTGTCCTGTCCCTTCTGTTTACGATTATTTTTAATCGGTTATTTGTTATATTTACTTTTCACTCTTCACTTTTGTCAACTCCTTCATTTCTTCTTTTAACCATTCCACATCATCTTCAGCAAATTTGGTGAATCATAATTCCTGAAGAAGAAGAACAAATTACAAAACAAACAAACAAATTGGACATTTTTACAAAAGATCTTTTCGATAATTTTTTTTTGCTATATATAAATAAATGAAATTTCCCTTCTATTAAAACTACTATAATCTTCTTTCTTTTAATCTCCAATCACTTACATTCGCTTATAATATATCCATAATGATTGCTAACTCATTATACTCTTTAGCTTCAATTGCTTTACTTGCTTCCAAAGTTGCTGCCAACGCTGATGCCATTGCCAACGCTTTCCCATTAGCTGATGCTAACCCAGTTGCTTTAGCTGCTGCTGAAGCCTTTGCTGCTTCTTATGCTGAAGCTGTTGCCATTGGTCACCCAGATCCAGAAGGTTACGCTAACGCTGCTTCAATCTATGACTGTATGCCAACTGAATGTCATTACTCTTGTGGTTACATGTTATTAGCAGCTAAAGCTTGTTCAGAAGTTGATGAATACTGGGGTCCATATAACGATACTTGTTTATGTGATGCTGATTCTACTTACATGAGTTACTATCCAGCTTGTTTAGAATGTTTAGCTTGGATGTACACTGCTTACACTGATTTATCATATGGTTTAATTGAATGTCACTCATACAACTCAGATATTGTTACTTCTCCATTAACTTCAGTTGTTTGTTCTACTACTTCTTCATCTGAAACTTCTTCATCAAGTGCTGCCGTCACCTCAAGTGAAGAATCATCATCTGCTGCAGCCTCATCATCAACTACTGAAACATCATCAACTGAAACTTCATCAACTGAAGCCTCTTCATCAACTGAAGCCTCATCATCAACTGAAGCTTCTTCATCTGCTGCTGCTGCTTCAACTGAAGCTTCAACCGAAGCCTCTTCATCTGCTGCTGCCTCATCAGAAGCCTCATCAGTCTTAGCTTCATCATCATCAGTTGCTGCTACTGAATCATCAGTTGCTTCATCAGAAGCTTCTTCAGTCTTATCATCATCATCAGTTGAAACCACTTCATACCAAAACGGTACTGCCTCAACCGTCACTGAAGATGACCAATCAACCACTATTGTCACCATCACTTCATGTTCAAATGATGCTTGTTCATCATCAACTGTTACCACCGGTGTCACTGTTGTTACTGTTACTGTCTCAGGTGTTGTTACTGAATACACCACTTACTGTCCATTAACTGGTACTTCAACCGAAGCTGCTGACTCAACTGTTGAATCCACTTCAGCTGTCGAATCTACTTCAGCTGTTGACTCTACTTCAACCTCAGTTGTTGAATCCACTTCAACTGTTGCTGGTTCTTCATCATCAGAAGTTGACTCAACCTCAACTGTTGTCCAAGTTGCCACTTCAACTGTTTCAAACTCAAGCTCAACTGAAGCTTCAGTCTCAACCTACACTGGTGCTGCTGCCCATGTTGGTTTCTCATTAGGTGCTATTGTTTTAGGTGCTGCTTTGTTAATCTAAGGGAATAAATAATTAATTTTAATTTAGATTATTCATTCAATCTAATTTTATTTTCTGAAAGATATATTTATTATGCCTATGTTTTAGGTAAATAAGTCTTTGAAATTTAATTCGTTTATGCCTTTTTATTATTATATATGTTAGTTACTGATTTCAAAGAAGTTATTTATTGTAGTTACTATTTTAATAATCTCTTTATAAAGCGGCTGTTAAACTGTAGAAAATCAATTCTGTCATTTTGATTTCTTATTGACACGTGAATTTCAGCCCTTCCAAAAAAAAATTAAAAAAAAATTCGACCCCTTACTTAACAATAACCTCTACTATTAATTAATTAATTAATTGATTAGCTGAAAGGTACTGTTTATTGAAATAATGGCAGTTTCCACTTCTTCAGTAGCAGGTATTTTTGCTGGTCGTGATCCACTTGAGTACTCTACTTCAAGTCCTTTAACCATATTTCTTTTCCAATCATGTTTCATTATTATATTTTGTCAAATCATTCATTATCCTTTATCATTTATTAAACAACCTAGAGTTATTGCTGAAGTTATAGCAGGTATTATATTAGGTCCTACAGTATTTGGTCGTATTGATGGTTTCACCTCTACTTGTTTCCCTACAGCTTCAATCCCTAATTTAACTTTAGTGGCAAATATTGGTGTTGTTTTCTTTTTATTTTTAGTTGGTTTAGAAGTTGATATTCAATTTATTAAAAAAAATATACGTTTAGCTCTAACTGTTGGTTTGGTTAATATGGCTATCCCTTTTGGTTTAGGTTGTATTATAGCTATTGGTCTTTATAAAACTTATGCAGATGACGAAGCAATTAAATTTACAACATTTATGGTTTTCATTGCTGTTGCAATGTGTATTACTGCTTTCCCAGTTCTTGCAAGAATTTTAACAGAATTACGTTTATTAAAAGATAGAGTTGGTACTGTTGTTTTAGCTGCTGGTATTACTAATGATGTTATTGGTTGGATCTTGTTGGCTTTAAGTGTTACATTAGCAAATTCTGGTAATGGTTTAAATACTTTATACATTTTATTAACAATGTTTGGTTGGACTTTATTTATAATTTATCCAATTAGATTAATTTTAAGAAAATTTATTTTAGCAAAAGATTTAAAATCTGGTCAATTATCAAGAGTTTCAATCTTAATAATTTTATTATCTGTATTTATTTCAAGTTTTTTCACTGATATTATTGGTGTTCATCCAATTTTTGGTGCATTTTTAATTGGTGTTATTATTCCAAGAGAACATGGATTTGTCTTACAATTAACAAGTAAAATTGAAGATCTTGTTCATATTATTTTTATTCCTATTTATTTTGCATTAGCAGGTTTTAATGTTAATTTAGGTGAACTTAATCATGGTATTGATTGGGGTTATATAGTTGCAATTATTACAATTGCTGTTCTTGGTAAAATTTTTGGTGGGTTTATTAGTGCTAAAGCAAATGGTTTATTTTGGAGAGAATCATTATCAGTTGGGGTTTTAATGTCATGTAAAGGTATTGTTGAAATTGTTGTTTTAACTGTTGGTTTAAATTCAGGAATTATTACTTCAAAATTATTTTCAATGTTTGTTGTTATGACATTAATTGCAACTTTTTTAACTACACCATTAACATTATTAAGTTATCCAGTTTCATATAGAGAAAAAGTTTCAAAATATTTAAAGGGTGAAATTAATTGGGAAGGTAATCAAATTGAACCAAGTAAAGAAAATATCAAATCATCATCAAATGGATTCAATGATACAAGTTCTGAAATAACTAAAAATGATGTATTTAATTTCCAAAATTTTAAATTTGATAAATTAATTTTTAATGTTACAAAAGATGTTGATAGTTATGGATCATTAATGACATTTGTTGAATTATTTTATGATTCATCTATTTCTGGTTCAGATATTACTAGTGATGATAGCAATGATTCTTTTAATAATACCATTCCACCATTAAATGTTGTCTATTTGCAACTGTTGACAGAAAGAACCACAGATTTAATTAATGCATCAACTAATATGGCATTTGAATATGGTAATGATGGACAATTTAATTCTTCACTTAATCTATTAAGAAAGATTTTTCAATTTAATAATATACCATATATGGATGATATTGTTCATTATATTGAAGGTGATAAATTTGATGCTTATATTGAAAATTCTTCACAATCTAAAAAAGATTTATTAATTTTTAATTCAAATAGTATATTAACAGTTAAGGAACAAATTGAAAAGGATTTATTGGAGAATGGTGTTGATCATATTTATTCACAATTTGGTGTTTTATTGACAAATAGAGTTGATGATAATCTTAAAGTTAAAAATATTGGTATTTTATTGGATTATAGAGAAGAAAATGAAGATGATAAATATTTATCATTATTCATTTTAAAGAAATTTATTGAAAGTAATAATAATGGAATTTTAAAGACTATAACAATCTTTTATTATCATAATTCAGAAGATTTTAATGATTTAAATGATTTAAAACAACAAATTGAAAATTTAACTAATGTTATTTCACAAACTAAGAATTCAATAGAAATAATTATTAAAGAATTTAGATCAGAAGTTAATGATATTGAAGAAGTTGAAGAGATTGATATTGATGAAGAACATCATAAGAATTTTGATAAGGTTAAAACAAGTAATATTATTTGTAAGAGTCAAGGAGATGTATTAAAAGATGTTGAAAATGAGTATAAAGATATTCAATTTTTACTTGTTAGTTTTAGTAATTCAAATATGAAGATTTTTGAACAACAAAGTAAGGTTAAAGGATTTGATTTGTTTGCTGTTAAATCTAAAATATGAATTTATCAAGAATTGAAATAAATTATATCATATTTGATTAGGACATTTTTTATTATTATATCTGTAAAAATTTATTTATGTTTTTTTGTGTTTGTTTTTAAGAAGATATTTGAATCAGAAACTTGTAGAGGTTGATGTTTGGCTACTTGGATATAGGTTGATTTGTGAATGAAACTATTTTAAGATAACTACATAAATTAAAATTATCAATTCGATCAAACAGTTGAATGTATTTCCCCACGAAATTGATTGATAGTTTACATGTTTACATAATTAATTGATGAATTTAAATAGAACATTAGAACCGTCAAACCCATATAGCTAATAGCTGACCTAGTGACTAGTGACTAGTGACCATATGTAACATAACAGTCAAAGTGACAAGATACATAAGCATTTCAAAGCTAAACGCTTTGTTCGAATTTGGAAATTATAAGAGATAAAATTGAAACAACAACCTGAACTAATTAAGAACAAAATAGTGACTACCCCAGAACCTTACACAATCTTATTAATAGTTAGTATATAAGAGACACATCCCCATTCCCCAATCTACATAGTTAAAGAGTTAATACTCACTACTCACTAGAGTTGAAAATAGATTTATCCCACCGTTTAAATTACACTCTGAAATTTTATATCCAATTGTTCCACAAAAATTTTAAGCGACAGAACAGATAATTTTGATTGTTTCTTTCTGCCAAATTATCTCTTGTGTTCTTGACATTTGACACTATCTCCAACGGTGAATTATTTATATAGACAATGTTATAGTTCTTGGTAATTAAAATAACGCGTAAAGATATCCATGATGAAGGAAATAACAACCAACTAATGAAAGCACACAAGTATAACAGATTGAGATGTCTAGTACAATGGGATAGCTCATGTGTTCTCTCTGTAAATATCGTTAACAGTTTGTAGCTCCTTCTATTTTCTACTGGTTCACCAGCTAGCGACTTAGGCGGAAGATAATTTTTTGCTCTTAACCCCCACGCTTGCAGTCATGATGAGCTGGAAAAATATAAAAAGTAGTGTTAAACGTTAAGTTTTATAAGAAAGACACAAAAAGAAAAACAGTTGGCAAAGAAGAGTGTTTCGTGGGTAATTATATCAATCTACTATAGTTCGTGGGCGTTTATATTAATTCTATATGGCATTTATAGCTTTACAACATCAATGGGATCCACATGAATGGAATCAATAGAATCTGGGGAGCATATAGCATTGACATATTAGCAAGAAAGAATAACTAACATATATCACAAAAATAGGCTATTGAACTATTGATATATATATAGTTGTGACAGTATTCTTCAACCTATAAAATCTTCCGAAAATGTTAATAAGAACCGCCACTCTAATTTTTTTGAATTGACACCTTTTGACATATTCATTATTCATCAATTTGGCTCCAAATCTAGTAGCAAAAGTCATGAAAGGTTCAACATTTTTCTGGAGAAACAGTGCTGCGGTCTACAGTCAACCCTATACCCTTTTTTTCTCCTCATTTTCAAAGCTGGACTGCTGGCCCTTCTCTCTCTATTGGCTGAATTAATAGCTTCAATAGTACTTTTAACTATTCCGCCATCCCGATCTCCGATTAACTATGAGTATTTTTTTTTTTCACTTTTTCACTTCCTTCAAAATTCATATACTTAATTTCACTAAACAAAAGTTCAAAGTTCAAATAACAATGACTGTCTCTCTTCATCATGTTTAAATTCCATTTTGTATAAATACAATTGTTTTGGCATCTCTTCATAACTTTCTTCTTTCTCCATTTTATTTTTGTTCTATATTTTATCTTGTTTTAAGTTTGGAGTTTTACTTATATTTGTGTCTGCTAGTATCAATCTCAATCTTATTTATTATTATTATTATTACTTTGCTATATAATCAATCACTGAGCTACTTGTTAATAGCTTTATTCATAAAACATAATTATAAGTTCCATTAAACTGCATTCAAAATCATTATAAAGTTATTAATAATTTAATTAATTATGTCAACATCACAAATACCTTTAGATCAACTAAATCATACAGATTCACAAGGTCAAAGTCAAAGTCATCATGATGATATAACTTCTGTAAGATCAACTGGTTCTCATTTCCCTCATTTCAAAGTTAAACATGATGAAAATATTGATGAAGAAGAATCTGAAGAAAGTCCTGTCATTAATTGGCCAAATATTAAAAGATATGCTTTAACAAGATTTACTTCTCTTTTAGAAATTCATCAAGTTACTTTATCTGATATTAATCCTTATCATACTTTAAAAGGTATGACTGCTACTAATTGGAATTATTTCTTTATGGGTTGGTTAGCTTGGTTATCTGCTTCATTTGATTTCTTTTGTACTGCTGTTGGTGGTACTAAGATCGCTGCTTCTCTTAATGTTACAACTGCTGATATTACTTGGGGTCTTTCAGCTGTTTTAATGGTTAGATCTGCTGGTGCCATTATCTTTGGTTATTGGTCTGATGTTTATTCAAGAAAATGGCCTTATATTGTTTGTGCTACAATGTTTTTAGCTTTACAAATTGGTACAGGTTTCTGTCATACTTATCAACAATTCTTAGCTGTTAGAGCCATTTCTGGTATTGCAATGGGTGGTACTTATGCTACTGCTGCTGCTACTGCTATTGAAGATGCTCCTTTAAAAGCTAGATCATTTTTATCTGGTCTTTTCTTCTGTGCTTATCCTGTTGGTTTTATATTTGCAATTATCTTTTGGAGAGCTTTTGAATATACTCCACATACTTGGAAAGCTTTATTTTGGTTTTCAAGTTGTTTACCTTTTATTTCAATTGTTTGGAGATTTATCTTCCCAGAAACTAAATATTTTCAAAAAGTTTTATTAGCAAGAGAATTACAAAAGAAAGATCAAATTGCAAATGGTACTTATGTTAAACCAACTGTTTGGTCAAGTACTAAAAATGTTTGGAATAAATTAATTAAAAAAAATTGGTTATTATTTACTTATTTAGTTTTATTATTATCTGGTACTAATTATTTAACTCATGCTTCTCAAGATATGCATGTTACTATGTTAAGATCTCAATTAAAATTATCTGAAGATGCTATTACTGTTGTTATTGTTGTTGTTAATTTAGGTGGTTGTTTCGGTTCAATTGTTGCTGGTATGTCATCAGAATTTTTAGGTAGAAGATTAGGTTTAGTTATTTGTTGTATCGTTGGTGGTGCTTTCTGTTATCCAGCTTATATGTTACATTATGAATCTGCTATTATTGGTGCAGGTTTCTTTTTATATGCAGCAGTTTTAGGTGTTTGGGGTATTATTCCAATTCATTTATCAGAATTATCACCAAATGAAGCAAGAACAGTTGTTTCAGGTCTTGCTTATCAATTAGGTAACTTGGCTGCATCTGCTTCTTCTACTATTGAATCAAGACTTTCAAAATTATATCCATTAGGTGATAATGTATTTGATTATGCTAAAGTTTTATCTATTTTAACTGGTGCTGTCTTTGTTTATACACTTTGTTTTGTTATTGTTGGTCCAGAAAAATTCCATAAGAATTTAACAATTCCTTCATTGAAATATTATCTAGAAAAAGTTGATGAATTAAGAGAAGATCCAGAAAGATTTGCTGCTGAAAATCCACAACTAACTACTGAACATGTTAATACAGTAGAAAAAGCTCCTTCAAGTAATGGTGATAGTGGTAAAGCAAGTGTTGAATATTCAAATTAAATTCCTTTTACAAATCAATTTATCTGCATAAATTTATATTCTTAATGTTTAATGACTAAATCAAAAAAAAAAAAATAAAAAAAAAAAATAAAATGAATGTTTATAATAATACTAATTACTAATTAATAACAACATTTTTGTACAAATATTATAAAAAAGTTTGTAGATTTTTTGATTATAATTCCACATTTAAGTAGTTTTGATGTACGGATGTTTTATTTTAGAGAATAAAGAAAAAAAAAAAAGAAAAAAAAAATAATTCAACGAACCAAAAAAACAAACTATTTAATCAATAAAATCATAAAATTATCTTATTATAATTTAAATTCATTAAGATGCCTCCAGTACAACAAATTCAACAAATGGGTCAACAACAATCCAACTTTGACAAATTCAAAATGGGTTTAATGATGGGTACAACAGTAGGTGTAGTAACAGGTGTTTTATTTGGTGGTTTTGCAATCATTACTCAAGGTGCTGGTCCAAATGGTGTTATGAGAACTTTAGGTCAATATATTGGTGGTTCAGCTGCTACATTTGGTCTTTTTATGTCTGTTGGTTCTGTTATTAGATCTGATACTATTGATTATAAACCAAATAATATTCAAGAAATGAGAGCTTTGGCAAGAGCTAGATTTGAAATCATGAATGAAGAAATAAGAAATTTGAAATAATATAATTATCAATGAAATCTTCAAATATTTATACTAAAATTTAATGAATATATGTCCTTAATTACAACATCCAAAAAGTATTTTATTCTTTATATTTTATTGTTTTGCATACTACTTATATTAATTTTAAAATTATGAATTAATCCAGTTATGTTGGGAAAACTAATTCAATCATTTATTCAACATGAATCTGTTCTTCAAATATACAATTAATAATAAATTGGAATATAAGCTATGATATTTTCTTCAGGTGTTTATTATGTCATAATCGATGTTAAAATTGAATTTTGTCAAAAAGAATTAATAATTATAGCGTTCTGTAAACAATTTTGATAATGGTATGACTTTCATTAGGGAAACTGTTATGGATATGTATGAACACCTCAAATTAAATACTAGAAGTATGTTAATAACTTGGTAAACAGTTTGAAATAAGTGCAAACATGAATTAGACTTAAGATTGAAAATGTTTTAAACCAAAAGAAATCATAAATTAAAAAAAAAAACAATAAAATAAGAATTAGAATTTAGATTTATAATTTGGGTTTGGATTAATATATCTAGATAGAATTTGAGATTCTAATAGTTGTTAATACTTTATTAGTTCATAAAAGTTAGATAGTTAGATCGTTAGATCTTATAATTATTCATTTTCTCCTTTCTCAAAGTTAAAACTAGAATTATTATTTTTATATTGTCAAATTATGAGTCTCAGAGTCAGTTGTATTTAGATACTGATACTTATAAGCAACTATTTCTCATAAAAGGAGAACATGATGCTAATTTATATACCATTAGGAGATTTGTAATTTTATTCCTGCTTTTTTTTTTTAATCAGGTTAACTGACACGTAATGTTTCTGTCATTTGCTTTCAAAAAACTTTTGGTTGATATATTTTCTGATCTTTGCTCCTTAATCTTCACTTCTTTCACAACTATCTACTAATTCCAATGACCAGCAATATATCTTCCTTGCCCGTTGAAATAACAATCGAAATTCTCAAAGATTTGAGTGCCTCTGATATTGAGAAATGTTTGCAAGTTTTTGAAACTAATTGTAGTGGGTCAATTCAGAGGTTTAAGGGATGTTTTGATTATTACATGGATGATTTGAATCAACCACCATATTTCCCAACTATTTATAAGATAAGTAATATAATTCATTTAGATAAAGGTTCAGATGATGAAACTTGGAAACAACAATGGGATCCAAAGAATATTAATTCAAATACAATATTTTCAATCTTTGATATTCATAATTTTAGAAATTCAATGTCAATATTAAATATTTTCTTAAAAGGTTTACATACAAAAAAATCCATTGTTATTAATGATCCTATTGAGGGAGAAGAACTTGAAAATATAAGGCTTTGCAACCATCCATTGGATTCTAAAATCATTCACTTAGAGTATCTTAATGCTCAGTCTCATTTAGAATGCTTATATTATGCAGATGATTCAATTTTACCAGGTGTTCAAAGTTATAGTTCTATTGAAAGAAAATGCCCTCTTCATTTTATAAAGAAGAAATTAACTGCAGAAACTAAATACTTTCACACAGAATTACCAAATTTAAAAAAACTGTTTATAAGTTTAGAAGATAACGAATTCTTAGAATCTGATGATTTATTGTTAATTGAAAAATATTTTCATGATTTATTTTATATTAAAGCTCCAAAGATAACATCATTAAGTCTAATGATTCCATCTCGGTTTTTGGAGAATTTTTTAAAAAATGCATCATCTTTAAAGAATTTCTTTTTACAACTTAAAGAACTAAGAATATACATGTTAAGGAAAAGGAGTGTTGATCCTGAAATCAAGAAATTAAAATCTTCAATTAATAAGTATAATATAAATGAATATATTCCATTAGATCATATATATTCATTTGGGTTATATGAATCAGAAGATGTTTGTTTATCTGTCAATAATATTAAATTTAAAAATTTGAGTATATTATCAATTTCATCAACTGAAATGTTTCACAGTTGTAAGTTTCCAGAATTAGAAATTTTAGAAATAGGTAATGAAGAACAACATAATTTTTTTTATCATCAATATAAAAAAATGGGAGATGATTTATTAAATAAAGAAGAAACTTCTTTTAAAATTAATTGTGATAAATTAAAAACTTTAAAACTTTCATATTTATCAAAAAGTGTATTTCAATTCATTAAAATCAATAACTTGGAAATTAAAATTGAAATTCTCTTTTATAAAGAACAAAGGTATTATGATTCTCTATTAAATGATTTATGTTTCCCAAATGTTAAATATTTTAAAACTGAATCTGAATTATCTTCTTTAGAAATATTAAAGATATTTCCAAATTTAGAAGAAGCTATTTTTTCTGATATGATTTTTAATTTAGAGGATGATCCAGAAATGAAAATGTTTCAATCATTGAAAAAGATATCTTGTCTTTTAAATGGACATTATATTTCATATAAATATATTTTAAGTGGTTATCGTTGGAAAAGTCACACTTTTGGTCAGTGTATCAACAAAATTAAACTTGAAAATTTAGAAGAATTATATCTAGATAATATGAATCATTTTCAAGTGTATTTTTTTAATGAATGCTGTTTTCCAAAATTAAAATCGTTATATTTTAACAATTATAAACATCAAACTAGTTTAAATAGTTTTATGGATATTTCTGCACCAAATTTAAGAGATCTACATATAGAAGGTTTATCATTTGATGTTTTAGATCTTTCATGTTTCCCAAATTTACAAAGGTTCTATATATATATTTGTGATCAATTGAATAAACTCATACT